>CASGHW010000015.1:0-27229 GCA_949320155.1 Melangyna quadrimaculata
TTTTTAATAAGAAGATGAAGAAATTTAAATATTAAAATATTGAAATTACTTCTGTTTTAAGTGGAGTGAATGAATAAAATTCAATTAAAAAGTACAAGTGACCTCAACTCCAGAAATAGTTGTGTTTCACCCAAGGTATAACAGTGGGCTCTTCAGTCAGTCTGTTATACCCTACTAAGACACAAATTTTGGTCGATGTTTACCGACTCTTATAAAAATCACAGCAAAAAGATACTGTGAATTTTATTATTCTAGGGAAAATTGTTTAAATTCGTGCACCCAGAAAATAAATACCCGTGGTCAGGTTTTTTATAATAAGAAGATGAAGAAATTTAAATATTAAAATATTGAAATTACTTCTGTTTTAAGTGGAGTGAATGAATAAAATTCAATTAAAAAGTACAAGTGACCTCAACTCCAGAAATAGTTGTGTTTCGTCCAAGGTATAACAGTGGGCTCTTCAGTCAGTCTGTTATACCCTACTAAGACACAAATTTTGGTCGATGTTTACCGACTCTTATAAAAATCACAGCAAAAAGATACTGTGAATTTTATTATTCTAGGGGAATTTGTTTAAATTCGTGCACCCAGATAATAAATACCCGTGGTCAGGTTTTTTATAATAAGAAGATGAAGAAATTTAAATATTAAAATATTGAAATTACTTCTGTTTTAAGTGGAGTGAATGAATAAAATTCAATTAAAAAGTACAAGTGACCTCAACTTCAGAAATAGTTGTGTTTCGCCCAAGGTATAACAGTGGGCTCTTCAGTCAGTCTGTTATACCCTACTAAGACACAAATTTTGGTCGATGTTTACCGACTCTTATAAAAATCACAGCAAAAAGATACTGTGAATTTTATTATTCTAGGGGAATTTGTTTAAATTCGTGCACCCAGAAAATAAATACCCGTGGTCAGGTTTTTTATAATAAGAAGATGAAGAAATTTAAATATTAAAATATTGAAATTACTTCTGTTTTAAGTGAAGTGAATGAATAAAATTCAATTAAAAAGTACAAGTGACCTCAACTCCAGAAATAGTTGTGTTTCGCCCAAGGTATAACAGTGGGCTCTTCAGTCAGTCTGTTATACCCTACTAAGACACAAATTTTGGTCGATGTTTACCGACTCTTATAAAAATCACAGCAAAAAGATACTGTGAATTTTATTATTCTAGGGAAAATTGTTTAAATTCGTGCACCCAGAAAATAAATACCCGTGGTCAGGTTTTTTATAATAAGAAGATGAAGAAATTTAAATATTAAAATATTGAAATTACTTCTGTTTTAAGTGGAGTGAATGAATAAAATTCAATTAAAAAGTACAAGTGACCTCAACTCCAGAAATAGTTGTGTTTCGTCCAAGGTATAACAGTGGGCTCTTCAGTCAGTCTGTTATACCCTACTAAGACACAAATTTTGGTCGATGTTTACCGACTCTTATAAAAATCACAGCAAAAAGATACTGTGAATTTTATTATTCTAGGGGAATTTGTTTAAATTCGTGCACCCAGATAATAAATACCCGTGGTCAGGTTTTTTATAATAAGAAGATGAAGAAATTTAAATATTAAAATATTGAAATTACTTCTGTTTTAAGTGGAGTGAATGAATAAAATTCAATTAAAAAGTACAAGTGACCTCAACTCCAGAAATAGTTGTGTTTCGCCCAAGGTATAACAGTGGGCTCTTCAGTCAGTCTGTTATACCCTACTAAGACACAAATTTTGGTCGATGTTTACCGACTCTTCTAAAAATCACAGCAAAAAGATACTGTGAATTTTATTATTCTAGGGAAATTTGTTTAAATTCGTGCACCCAGAAAATAAATACCTGTGGTCAGGTTTTTTATAATAAGAAGATGAAGAAATTTAAATATTAAAATATTGAAATTACTTCTGTTTTAAGTGGAGTGAATGAATAAAATTCAATTAAAAAGTACAAGTGACCTCAACTTCAGAAATAGTTGTGTTTCGCCCAAGGTATAACAGTGGGCTCTTCAGTCAGTCTGTTATACCCTACTAAGACACAAATTTTGGTCGATGTTTACCGACTCTTATAAAAATCACAGCAAAAAGATACTGTGAATTTTATTATTCTAGGGGAATTTGTTTAAATTCGTGCACCCAGAAAATAAATACCCGTGGTCAGGTTTTTTATAATAAGAAGATGAAGAAATTTAAATATTAAAATATTGAAATTACTTCTGTTTTAAGTGAAGTGAATGAATAAAATTCAATTAAAAAGTACAAGTGACCTCAACTCCAGAAATAGTTGTGTTTCGCCCAAGGTATAACAGTGGGCTCTTCAGTCAGTCTGTTATACCCTACTAAGACACAAATTTTGGTCGATGTTTACCGACTCTTATAAAAATCACAGCAAAAAGATACTGTGAATTTTATTATTCTAGGGGAATTTGTTTAAATTCGTGCACCCAGATAATAAATACCCGTGGTCAGGTTTTTTATAATAAGAAGATGAAGAAATTTAAATATTAAAATATTGAAATTACTTCTGTTTTAAGTGGAGTGAATGAATAAAATTCAATTAAAAAGTACAAGTGACCTCAACTCCAGAAATAGTTGTGTTTCGCCCAAGGTATAACAGTGGGCTCTTCAGTCAGTCTGTTATACCCTACTAAGACACAAATTTTGGTCGATGTTTACCGACTCTTATAAAAATCACAGCAAAAAGATACTGTGAATTTTATTATTCTAGGGGAATTTGTTTAAATTCGTGCACCCAGAAAATAAATACCCGTGGTCAGGTTCTTTATAATAAGAAGATGAAGAAATTTAAATATTAAAATATTGAAATAACTTCTGTTTTAAGTGGAGTGAATGAATAAAATTCAATTAAAAAGTACAAGTGACCTCAACTCCAGAAATAGTTGTGTTTCGCCCAAGGTATAACAGTGGGCTCTTCAGTCAGTCTGTTATACCCTACTAAGACACAAATTTTGGTCGATGTTTACCGACTCTTATAAAAATCACAGCAAAAAGATACTGTGAATTTTATTATTCTAGGGGAATTTGTTTAAATTCGTGCACCCAGAAAATAAATACCCGTGGTCAGGTTTTTTATAATAAGAAGATGAAGAAATTTAAATATTAAAATATTGAAATTACTTCTGTTTTAAGTGGACTGAATGAATAAAATTCAATTAAAAAGTACAAGTGACCTCAACTCCAGAAATAGTTGTGTTTCGCCCAAGGTATAACAGTGGGCTCTTCAGTCAGTCTGTTATACCCTACTAAGACACAAATATTGGTCGATGTTTACCGACTCTTATAAAAATCACAGCAAAAAGATACTGTGAATTTTATTATTCTAGGGGAATTTGTTTAAATTCGTGCACCCAGAAAATAAATACCCGTGGTCAGGTTTTTTATAATAAGAATATGAAGAAATTTAAATATTAAAATATTGATCACAGCAAAAAGATACTGTGAATTTTATTATTCTAGGGGAATTTGTTTAAATTCGTGCACCCAGAAAATAAATACCCGTGGTCAGGTTTTTTATAATAAGAAGATGACGAAATTTAAATATTAAAATATTGAAATTATATTATAAAAATATAATTTAAAAGCTAATTAAGTGTTGGGTGGAAAACTTTGAAATCATATAAGAATATAATTTAAAAGCTAATTAAGTGTTGGGTGGAAAACTTCGAAACACTACATAATGTGGTATGTTGAAATGGTTTGTGGATAAGATTGTAAAGTGGTGGTTGGTATACTTCGAAATCATATAAAAATATAATCTAAAACCGTACGAAGCTATATGGTATGTTAATATGACTAAGCTAATTGAAGTCTATAAGTGTCAATCAATCAAAAAAACCACTGAGCCATTAGGTTATTCGATGAATCTGAATGAGAAAGAAGAACAAATTTTTATTTTGAACAAACAAAAAAAAAAATATACAGAATTGTTTGAAGATTTGAACTGACACCTCTGGCTTATAGTCTGAGTGACAATTTCCCCGAGCCATCGTTGCTCTTAGCAACATACATGCTAAAAATTTATTTATGCGTTTTTATTTTTTGTAGTTGGTTTTGTTTTTAATGCAAGTATACCATCTAATGTTGGTATGAAAAATTATTGTTTGATTTTGTTTGATTATGACGGTAAGAGTAAAAATGATGACGTTGGTATAAGTATCTTGGCACGTGGGGGTAGTTCAGGTCATCTACTTATGCATTGCAACAAAAGCTTTTGACCGTCAGTAACCTGAAAAAAGTATTTTGATTTCATATTATCCAAAGAACTAAATGCTTACGAAGATAAACGCATTCCATGAAAAAAGAAAACATGAAGCCTTATAACCAAAGATAATTTACTAAAACAATTTGATTCAAATTACTTTTTAAGGTTACTGACGGTCAGAAGCTCCTGTTTCATTGCAATAGTAGATGAAAGAAATGCAGTGCGTTTTCAATTGCTTTTCGTTCGAAGTCAATATACATATATGCTCAAAAATCGAATAAAAGCCCGAAACATTTTACTATATTAAGTAGTATCATACAAATTTTATAATGGAGTTCTTAAATAAGTTGAACAAATTTTGACAAGAAAATGCGCTTCTACCTCTGAAGGATATGCCTTCAGAAGATCAAAGAATTTGCGGTGCTAAACGCTGCAACACTAAATACGGGGAGAAGATATTGGTGGAACTTGACACCGTAAAATGTTTTCTCCCCGTCAAATTCAATTCGCTGAGCAACGAAGAGGTGATTCAAATGACGGGGCATATGATGAGGGTGATCCAGCCTTCTAGAGGAAGCTTCGGGACAACAATAAAATTTCTTCCCAAACCAGAGGAAGTTGTAGAAGAAGAAGATCTTCAGGAGCTAGAAGTCTTCGAAATGGACGAGGACGAAGATCATCAACCCTACACGCGCAAGCGAATGCGAACATCAAATTAAGTGTATATATATTTAAAAAAAAAAAATAAAATAAATAAATAAAAAATATTGAAAAATGTACAAATTTACTTTTTTTTTATTTTTTCTTGATTAAAGTTGTCGTTTTTTTTTTACTTGGGCTTGCTACTTTTGAAATTATTCTTGATGCGAAGTCATCATTTTTTCATGATACAAAAAAAATCACATTACATGCATTAAACATACATGTGCTATTTTGTTTTATTTTTAGGTTTAGTGGCACCTTAATTTTTATGAACTTGTCACTTAAATTTTAAGTTCAAAAGTATATTAAAGTGTTGAGAATGAGTTCTAACAGTTCCGTGAGTTTTTTAAATAAATTAAATGAGTTAGGGATAGAAAAACCTTTGGTTAATATCAAGGACCTTTTATCTATTCCCAACATAATTATTAGTTGTAAAAAGTGCCAAACGATTTATGGCGAAAAAGTTATTGTAGAACTAGAAAACAAAAAAGTTTTTCTCCCATCTAAATTTAATTCATTGACTGACGAAGAATTAAATGAAATGAGTGGGTTACTCATGAAAGTAACAAATTCATTGCAAGGAAGAGTCGATCCGAAAATTGAATTCTCTTTGCCGGAAAAAAAGTTTGTTTATGAGATTGAGGATAACAAGGTATAATGATGAAATGCTTGAAATAAATAAAATGTTAATTTCTATTTATCTAGCGTTTTGAGGTCATAACAAACGTGCTGACAAAAGTTAAGCGGTTTAATCTTCAGGGGCGAGCAATTGAGTTCAGGATTAAACGGGTATCAGACAAATTGGGTAAGGCGCCAGTTATAGCTTTCATTGAAATCCATCATTGAAACACAAATCAGTGAAACAGTGGAATTTTTTCTGACAAGTCGGTTAAAGCTATCATGAAATTTTCTTTCATTGAAAATTCCATTCCCCATACAAAAAACAACTTTGAGGTTAAAGTCGATCATTGAACGAAAAACTCACAGACAAGAACAGGAAGAGGAAGGAACGCATTTCATTGGAACGTATGTGTTCCACTTTTGGGAACAAAATATCAGCTGTTCATTGAAAATGATTTTCATCATTGAAAAACAAAAAATGATTTTATAGGAAAGTTGTAAAGAAAACTAAACAGTTTTTTGACTAAAAAAAATATATAACTGACAACCATCATTTTGGTACCAAAACGCCATCAGTTTTATTTGTTTAAGTGCACAAAAATTTAAAGACAAAATTTTCAATGATGGTTTTCAATGAAAGCTATAACTGGCGCCTAAGAAGAGCAATTAATGACATTGTCAGTTATGCTTTTAAGGAAGTAGATCCAGAAGATAAGGTCGGAGTAACATTCTGTGGGAAAGAATTTTCTGCGGAGCGAGGTAGCGGCTGGGTCAATTTTAAAAGTGCCTCCGAGTTTCATGTTGCAGATTTATGGAGATGATTTCAAAAGTTTTCCAAAGTAATTCAGAAGGTCTAAGCACAGATTCTTTCTGCATTAAAGTAACAACGGTGAAGATCCCCACTGGAAAACGAAACCGACGCATGGCCAACTATTATAACACGTTTGAAGAAGAATGTACAAAGCGTCGAGGAATTGTGTCGATAAAAAATAAAGACAATCTTTGGCTTCCACGTGCTTTGGTAGTTGGAAAAGCATTCGCGGAAAAATCATCGGACTATAAAAGAATTCGTAATGATACGGACATGGAACAGACGAAAAGAGCAAAACAGCTCTTGGTTGATGCTCAGGTACAGATTCCGCCAGAAGGTTGCGGCATTCCGGAATTACGCCAGTTTCAATATCTTCTATCTGATTACAAAATAACGGTGTATCAGTACAATACAAAAGGCTGGGTAATAATTTTTGACGGGGCCCGTACAAATTACTCTTCTGAAAAAAGTATTAATCTTCTTCATAATGCGAAACATTTCAACTTGATTACCTCCTGTACTTCAGCTTTTAGTTGTTCATACTTTTGTGAAGAATGTCATGTACCGTACAACGTTAAGTCAAAACACAGGTGTAACAAATCATGCCCGCAATGTCAGAAAACACCTAGTTGTAAAGAGAGAATTGATTGTCATGATTGCCATAGGAGCTTCCGAGGTAAAACATGTTTTGATAACCACAAATCATCGAGCTCGGGCAAACAAGCAATTTGTGATGAAATGAAACGATGCTTTAAATGTCTGAAGACAATTAGTCCAAGAGAACATTTTTGCAACGAATATTTTTGCAAACAGTGTACAAAATTTGTTCCCAATGACCATCAGTGCTATATACTAAGAGATGTAAGAACACCAAAAACAGACAAGTGCCTCTACATTTTCTATGATTTTGAAAGTAGACAGGAAGACGACCAAACTAACCAATCTGAAGAAAATTTGCTGAAAATACATAAACCCAACCTATGTGTATTTCAACAAAGGTGCAGCTCCTGTATTGAAGTTGAAAATTTACATTTTTGTAATGTGTGTAAATTTCGGGAGCAAATTATAACTCAAGACGTAGTATCAAGATTTCTGCATCATATAATGGAAGTTCGAAAGATTTTCAAGAAAGTGATAGTAATAGCACATAACCGTCAGGCTTATGATCACCAGTTTATTTTAAACTATATTCTGGTTAAAACAAGTCTGAAACCCGAACTTATTATGCGCGGAACTAAAATTTTACTGATGACGATAACAAATGTGAAGTTCCTAGACTCGTTGAATTATTTTCCCATGGCACTGTCTAAGCTACCAAAATCCTTCGATCTGTCTTCTTCATTAAAGAAAGGCTTCTTCCCGCATTTTTTTAACCTGGCAGTGAATGAAAAATACGTAGGAAAACTGCCTGATGCAAAATATTACGGCCCGGATACTATGAAAGCTGAAGATCGTGAAGGCTTTCTTAAATGGTATGGAGACCATAAAAACAGCGAATTTAATACGCAACGTGAGTTAATTGATTACTGCATCAGTGATGTAAAAATTCTAACAGAAGCCTGTCTGAAATTCCGGAAACTGTTCTTAGTGCAGAGTAACGTTGAACCCTTTTTAGAGTGTACAACAATCGCATCAGCTTGTAGTCTTCTTTATCGACATAATTTCCTCGAAGAAAATACTATTGGCTTGATCCCGAAAAATGGCTATAGATTAACTGATAATTACTCGAAAGTTTCGATCAAATGGTTAATTTGGGAAGCAACAAATCGAAATATTTACATAAAGCATGCTGCCAATGGAAAAGAAATGGTTGTAGCAGGAGTCAAGGTGAATGGGTTCTGTGAGGAAACTGGTCAAGTTTTCGAATTTCATGGATGTTATTATCATGGACACCCTTTGTGCTTGAATCACAGAAGACATGAGCCCTTGGGAAAGGATCAATTCGATACACTTAACCTGAGGTACAAAAGAACGCAATCGAAAATAGCTCGACTAAATTCTTTTAATTATGAGGTAATTGAAATCTGGGGTTGTGAGTTTGAAAACAAGCTATCGCTTATGAGCCGTAGTGATTTAGAATTTTTAGAAACCCACCCTCTTATTGAAAAATCCCCACTTAATCCTCGAGACGCTTTTTATGGAGGAAGAACTGGCAATACAACTATACAATGATGAACAAATCAAGTACCTAGATGTATGTTCTTTATACCCTTGGGTATGTAAATATGGTAAATATCCTAAAGGGCATCCACAAGTATATACAGAGCCTTCCATAATTTCTCAAATGAAGTTAGAAAATATTAGTGGAATTATAAAATGTAAAGTAATACCTCCAGAAAAATTGTTTCACCCTGTCCTACCATTAAAACAAAACAATAAGCTGATCTTTACATTATGTCGAACATGTAGCAGCATCAGATCAAAGAATAAATACTGTCATCATTCAGATAACGATCGAGCTATATATGGAACATGGGTTATTGAAGAAGTGAATAAAGCAATTGAAAAGGGATATAAACTTGCTGAGATATTTGAAATATGGAAGTACGATGTAGTACAATATGATAAAGATTCGGATTCAAAAGGTCTTTTTGATACTATGATGGATAAATTTCTTAAAATTAAACAAGAAGCTTCCGGATGGCCCAGCAACTGTGAAACCGAAGAAGAGAAGCAACATTACATTTCTCATTTCTTAGACAAAGAAAATATTCAGCTTGATTATTCTTGCATTTCGAAAAATGAGGGAAAAAGATCTTTTTCTAAGTTGATATTGAATTCATTCTGGGAAAGTTTGGTCAAAGAGAAAACCAAACACAGACACGTGTTGTTAACAGTCCTTCTGAGTTATACGAAATCCTTACAAACCCTTCTTTACAAGTTTGTAACGTATTACCAATAAATGAAGAAAATGTAATTGTAAACTACTTAAGTAAAGAGGAAGCAATAGAATGTTTGTCTACTGCAAATGTTAGCATTGCGGCGTATACAACTGCTCAAGCACGCCTCAAACTGGACGGATTCTTGGAAAAATTGGATAGAAGAGTACTGTATTATGACACAGACTCTGTAATTTATATAAGTCGAGAAGGAGAGTTCGAACCAGAGGTAGGAGACCTAATCGGAGACTTGACAGATGAGCTTGAGTCTTACGGCAAAGGTAGTTATATAACGGAATTTGTAAGTGGCGGCCCAAAAAACTACGCTTTTAAGATCTTTAACTTTAAAGATAACGTTGAAAACTTTGTGTGCAAGGTTAAAGGTATATCCCTCAACTACTCATCTTCAAAAAAAGTCAACTTTGAGAGTATAAAAGAAGCAGTTCTAAATGTTGATCAAAATGAAAGCATCCTCATTGTTTCCGATAACATACGTCGTACTAAAGAACATCAAGTGGTAACGAAAACGGAACAAAAAACTTACAGACCTATTTCGGAGAAACGTTACTTCCTCCCTGATAATAGTTCCCTTCCGTATGGATTCATGAGGAAAACCGACTCATCGTTAGATGAATGAAAATTTTATTCTATACTTTTTTCTTAATAAATAATAAAAAATAAACAAAAAAAAAAATCAGTTTATAATAAAGATTTTGTTTTATTTTAAAATGGGTGTTACAATAGACGACCTTCACTTATGAACCTACTCAAAAGATAGACATTTTGAAGTGCACAACATTTCTCGTGGTACATACATTTTAATTGGTTTGGATAAATAATTTTGAGATCTTTAAAATTTGGACAGGGGTATTTTTCTTCAATGTTAACAACATCCACATTTTCATTTTGTAGTATCTTCTTAAGCCAATGTGTTTTTTTCTAACCCTTTGACGTAAACCAATCCATTTTTAATTTAGTGTTGGAGAAATAACTTAACGTGACGAAAATCTGTGTATCAACTGTCCCAAGCTAAGCCGTGATTATGAAATATCCAATTAGCTTGTTTTTTAAGTGATATTGGAAGTAGACTAAAATTAAATGGAGGTGTAATAATAAAATGATGGTGACGTCCATTGTAGTACACGGCTGCTTCCTTCAAAATTAACTCATTGTTGAATCCTCTAAATCCTTGAAAGTCTGCAATGTAATTTAACATGTTTGCTGAGAGTACGGTCGTATGGAATGTACTTGATTAACTGTTAAGTGAGTTTGTTTACTTCTCCAGTTATTGGATTGTATTCAATTAAACGATCATGAAGAATCAGACAATACATTGCTGTTGAAGGTGGAACAACAGTAGATGTTTTGAGTTCGATTTTCACATCAACCGGTCCGGTTTTAATTGATTCATTTTGATGGAAACAATCAATTACCAAAATTGGAGCGATTTCTTTGAATTCTTGACGAGATAATAGTGGTTGTGGTAGTTTTTGATCATAAGATGGTTGAAATTTACTGTACATGTCATACAGAATTGCGTATCTATCCAGATCAAATTTAAGATTTAGATCTTCGCGTGGATAGGACTCAGAGTTCAAATGAACTTTGACATTACTCACATCACATTGGTCAAATTTGCTAACATCTTTATCTCGTAGGTTTTTCCGTGCTGTTTGTAGAGCGATTATAATATATCTTGGCTTTTCAAGCTGACTTGAAGTTTTAACTGTCCACACATGATCAGTAGAAGGTGGAAGTGTAGGATATTCGTACATTTCCCAATTTCGAAAATTAATTTGAATTGGTTTCGTTTGTATTTGTTTTAATAGCGAAATTTTATTTGAATCGGACAAGGTAATGTGTGGAACTCTCCATTGCAGCTTATGAATTGTAAGTTTTAAATCTTCTTTTTCCGTAGTAATATAAGCGTTTTCATTAGACGTAGTACGAATTAAAATCAATTCATGCCTAGCATTTGCAATGATCTTTTTATAATCCTCAGCAAATTCTAAAAGATTTTTCAATGGAATACAAAAGTTGAATTTCCCTGATGAAAGTTCGATGGTACTCTTTCCTGTCCATGAAGCATTTTCTAAACATTTACTTTCATTCTCATTCAATGATATAAAATTTTTTAATACTGTTGTTATACCAACATTTTTATTGTTTTCAATAGCTACACCGTTAAGTTCGTAGTGTATTTCCTCGAAAAGAAATGCCATAGCATTATTTTGCTGTAGAAGTCTTTCCATCTGTTTTTGTAAGACTTCCTTCTATGTAAATAAAACTTTCGCTGGGTAAAATGCGCAAGTCCTGTTGATGTATAGGGATACGTATTTCATCACTGGTATTGAAGGATTGAAGAAATGGTGAATAACAAATGTACTCAAATTTTGTTATGCTGTTATCATAGCTTGGTCCTTGGGTAATATTCAATATTTGACTCATTTTTTGTTTTTTATATTTTTTTTTTTACTTTAACACAAATCCTAGTGAAAGAAGAAAATCTTTATTTTCAGGCTTTAGTTTTGGTCTTGACAGCTTTGGTGTTCTATGAGAACTAACTGAATTAACATCTTTGACTTGGGATATATAATTATAGACCAACATTATACAGAGTTTGGTATTAAATGCAATCGAATTGTTATTGTTTCTCCTCTAAAATTTATCAAATCTCCGTCTTGATCTACGAGCTTTAAAGATAAAGAAGTGATTCGTTTGACATTCACAGGTAAATAGATAACATTTTTTGGAACTTCTCTGATTTTATACCTAGCTCCTGCTTCTTTTGAGAATTCATGTATTGTATGCATAGGAGTATTATTTAAATAGGAACCAACTATAATATTGCACTCAATGCGTATAACATTTACTTTGTTAATATCAACAGGTTAATCTGACAGGTGCAATATATTTGGTTTAAGGATGCATTTACCAAAACCCAGTAGTTTTCCGATAGTTCTAGGTCTATCGAAGTAAATTGGCTCATTACTTTCGACTTCTGCTTTCAATGTATTATTATTTGCTTCTATTTTTACTATTGCTGAAGATTTTCGTATTGACAATGCTTCTGAAATCACGATGGAAATATCATCGATTTCATATGATCCTATTGGAATTTCAATTTCGTGTTCGCCTACATGAAATCTGTTGTTTCTGTCATCCACATTGGGTATGGAGTTGTATGTTTGAAAATCAATCAACCCGCAAACGTAGTCTCCTTCCAAATTTAAGGGTGGAAAATATTCCGTTTTTAAATGAGAACTATTCCCGCTTAGTGTAAGTGTTAACGCCATGATCATAAAAACAAAATGAAATTATTTTTGCAAAGAGTCTTTATTTATTCAATTTACCACAATCATATAAGAATTTTAAACAAAGATGGCCACAATTATTCGAATCATAATCTTGGTACCGAGTATAATTATATTTGATTGTTTTACCTAAATAATTAATAATTTTATTGCTATCAAAATATTCTATTTCCTTATCGTTTTTATAATACGCTACCCAATGTGTTCCAGGTCCGTTTGAAGAATCAAGATTTACAATTCCACACTCGTTTTTCCATGGTTTATTTTTTGGCAAATTATCGCGTATGAAAACTCCTCGAAAATGAGGGATTACATATTTTGCGAAATTCCTCAAATCTATTTCATTCAATGCAAGTTTGGGGAGCGATCTTAAAAGTTTTTTGACTGGGGATTTAAAAATTAACCAAGTTCTTTCTTATATGGCTTTAGATGTAATCCATGACCCATTGCAATAGCTTCCATTTTTTGGTTATGACGTTTCTTCTCTTCTAATTCTTTTTTAGCGTTTTTAGCGTCATTGACAGCCTTAGCTACCCCCGCAGCACCTCCAGACAATGCCCCTAATGCTGAACGCCCTGCGAATAGGGGTACAAGAAATGGTACTACACCGCCTGATTTAGGTACAGAAATAACTCTGGGTGTTTTAATGTTGTTTTTCTTCATTGTCCTATTAGCGGTTGACAAAGCAATTATTATAGCTTTCTCTAACTTATGAGGACTTTTCAACATAAGGAGTTTCCCAACATTTTTGACTGATTGGTTGAAAGTCAGTTTAGACTTGTTGTTCTTTATTTTATTTATTGCAAGTTTGCACTTGCCTTTTATTTTGTTAGTTACACCCATTCCTAATTTTACTTTTGACTTCATCAAATTAGCAACTTGCTCGTTCAACTAAACCGGCATTACTTGATTTCACTCTTTGCCAAGCTTTTTCAGCTAAAATTGTATCTGCTAAATGTCGATCAGACGTATTTTTATATTTAAAATAAGATATATCGTGTTGTTTGCAAGCTTGATCAAGTAAATTGATCCCTTTTTCACCTCGAGCTAAACGTTCTTGAAGTTTTGTCCCAGCTCCACAGTACTGATAACCAGGTAAATGTAGTTCAACAGGAAGTTTGTTTATTACAGAATTGAATAAACCTTCTCCTTTTACAGTTGCTTGCTTACCGTTAGGTTTTCTAGAATAATCAATCATTTTATGAGCTTGACGATTTACGAGAATGAATAGTTATTTACTAAAACTTTTTTAATAAAAACTCTGCATTTAAAGAAATATATTTAGTTGTTATCAACATGCGATTCATAAAACAGAGGCATCGTTTGCCAATAATAAATGTTGATCTGACCAAAAATATTGAACCATCAACGAAACATAGTAAATTATTACCAAATAGCATAGAAGGTTTGATTACAGGGCCCTCGAATTGTGGAAAATCCAATGTTATCATGACTTTGTTGCAACATCCAAATGGTTTAAAATTCGAAAATATTTATATTTACTCTAAGTCATTACATCAGCCAAAGTATGAGTTTCTACGGAAAGCTGTAAAACCAATAAAAAATATGGGATTCCTTACGTTTTCCAATAACTGCGAAGTTATTCCACCTGAAGAAGCTAAACCAAACTCGATATTTATTTTTTATGACATTGCGTGTGAATAGCAAAATTCTATTCGTACATACTTTAGTATGGGTCGACATCATCAAATTTATAGTTTTTATTTATGTCAAACGTATACAAGAATACCCAAGCACTTAATTCGAGATAATGCAAACTTCCTCATCGTCTTCAAACAGGATGACATGAATTTGAAACATATTTATAATGATCATGTCAATTCGGATATGTCATTCTCTACCTTTCAAAAAGTATTTTTTTTTTTTTTATATTAAGCGCGTGCAAAAGGGGTTGTGACTACCCTTAAGATGATATACACAGCACGAGCGATTAGGTAGATTGGAGGGGATTTAAAAGGAGATACCGATGCACATTGGTTTTGAACGTCTGTAGATCACAATGGGAGGGGAAAATTGAGCTGGGTAGAGCATTCCACATTCGAGTAGTGCGACTAAAGAAAGAATCTCTGTAATTAACAGTACGTCCGAAATTGGGCTCAAGGGTAAATTGGGCTCAAGGGTAAACTGATGGGCATTCCTAGAAGCGCGAGTATTACGTTTGAATTGTTTAAGGGGAGGAATGCAACTGGCTATTTCACTAGAGTATTGTTTATGGAAATAACGGTAAAATAACGAAAGACATGAAACATTTCGACGGTGCTCAAGAGATGAGAATGTTTCCGTTATAGTTCTTTCACCTATCATTTTAAGAGCTCTCTTTTCAATTTTATCCAATAAACTCAAGTGGGTTATTGGAGCACCTGCCCAAATGTGAGAGTTATACTCAAGTCTTGGACGAATAAAGGCTTTGTAGATCACAGCCAGATCAGAAGGGGAGACAAATTTCTTGCATCGACGGAGAAAACCTAAACACTTAGCAGCATTTTTGGCGATGTCGAATATGTGGTCGTTCCATAAAAGGTGGTCTGTGACACCGAGGACTGAAAGCTTTTCGGTTTCCTCAATGCAAGTGCCACTCATGGATAGTGGCATGGGGGCTGGGTTTTGTTTTAACGACAGTAGACAGCATTGAGTTTTTAAAGCATTAAATTCTACACGATTTTTTATTCCCCATTGGACAATGCTGTCGAGATCAGAATTTAATGAGCTTATCATACGCTGCAGTTCAAGTTCCACATCCGAAGGCTGAGGGTACTGTCGTCAGCGAAACAATTTAATGGATTAGAAGTTTCAGATAAAAGATCGTTTATAAATATAAGTATAAAAGTATGTGCAGATTGTTGGAACACTAAATATGGTTTCTTGGTAATTGACAAGGATAACTCTTTGAATGAAGGTCGCTATAGAAAAGGCTGATTGAAACATCTGGTGTTTGCTACCTTGTCAGATTACCAAATAATAAAGAAGGAATAATGATGTGGAATAATTATAACAAAAGAATATGCAGACCTTATGTTAACGAGAAAATAAGATGTGTTGTCGTAAATGAAGTTAATGCATATATTGATTTGATAAACGTAAAAGAACAAATAGATCCGGTAACCGGTTCTAGGCAGTTAGGAGCTGTTCAGTTATCGGTTCAGCATGGTTCAACGACCGGTTTCTAGTGGTTTCATGTGGATCGAATTGGTTTTTCATACGGTTCGACTCGATTCAGAGACCGGTTCCTAGCGGTTTAATGTGGATCGAAGCTGTTTTTCATACGGTTCAACTCGGTTCAGAGACCGGTTCCTAGCGGTTTCATGTGGGTCGAAGCTGTTTTTCATACGGTTCAACTCGGTTCAGAGACCAGTTCCTAGCGGTTTCATGTGGATCGAACAGGTTTTTCATACGGTTCGACTCGGTTCAGAGACCGGTTCCTAGCGGTTTCATGTGGATCGAAGCGGTTTTTCATACGGTTCGACTCGGTTCAGAGACCGGTTTCTAGCGGTTTCATGTGGATCGTAGCGGTTCTCCATCTGCGGATCAGTTGATCTTTATATAATAAATCAAAATACTATTATACTTCATATGAATAGAAATGTTATATGAGAGCACTTCACAAAAATTCACTGAGCACAAAATAATCGTTAAAAGTGGTTCAAAGCTGATTGGAGATCAATTTTTATCAGCTCAGCAGACTAGTAGTAAAATCAATCTGAATTTAACTCTTGTAGAAAGACTGTTTCAAGGAATACGAGAGCTATTTACCGTATGTTTCAATAAAAATAAAACAAAAGTATCAACATGATGGATATAGATGTGAAATTAAAGAAAGAGCTTATTAAAACTACCAATGATCTGCGAAAGAAATATAAAGCCCTTAGAAACGGTAGAGAAGCTTACGAAACTCAAGTAGAGGACGCCTTAAAACCTATTACTATTCCTATTAACGAATTAGTAAAAAAATCAAACAATAAACCAGGAGAAGTGGAGGAACGAGAGCAAAGTGTTTTCGAAACTCCTATCAAGAAAATAAAACATCATTTAGATAAAGACGAATTCATCACACCACCCTCAAATAGTTCATCACCGTTTTCACCCAACAGCAACAAGTATACACCAGAAACACATAATGAAGCTTCCAGAGGTAGAAAAAGAACAAAAAGCCTTCGGGTTAGTCATCGTGACTTTGTTGAACAATTATCCGAAAAAGAATTTCAAAGTATTCCGCAAAAATATATAGATTTATTTATAAACAATTCTACGTTGCTTGATGGTGTTTATGGGATACGTTTAAAAAATGAAAAAATGTACATATGAAATGAAGAGTTTCACATTCACGGAAAAGATATAACGATAAAAAACAAAATCTTTGAAGGAACAGAGGGGTTGTACGAGTTAATATTTAAGAAAGTTCCAGATGAAAAAATTTACAATACCAATGATTTAAAAAACTACAAATCTATACTGCTTGAAACCAATGCACATCGAGTTTCCCATGATCCTACAAAACAAATTAACGGCAATCGAGGTCACAAGTATAAGCTTATAAAAAGCTTGTTTAAGAATACTTTCTCGCCTTCAACGGGGAGCGGATTATTGCAGTTATCAAACAAAAAAGACTATATATTTTGGGATGACCCCAATGAGCTTGTAGATAGATTTAAACTTTTAATCGGGTCACAACTAGCAGGAAATAAATAATAGTGGTTGTGGTGGTTTTTGATCATAAGATGGTTGAAATTTACTGTACATGTCATACAGAATTGCGTATCTATCCAGATCAAATTTAAGATTTAGATCTTCGCGTGGATAGGATTCAGAGTTCAAATGAACTTTGACATTACTCACATCACATTGGTCAAATTTGCTAACATCTTTATCTCGTAGGTTTTTCCGTGCTGTTTGTAGAGCGATTATAATATATCTTGGCTTTTCAAGCTGACTTGAAGTTTTAACTGTCCACACATGATCAGTAGAAGGTGGAAGTGTAGGATATTCGTACATTTCCCAATTTCGAAAATTAATTTGAATTGGTTTCGTTTGTATTTGTTTTAATAGCGAAATTTTATTTGAATCGGACAAGGTAATGTGTGGAACTCTCCATTGCAGCTTATGAATTGTAAGTTTTAAATCTTCTTTTTCCGTAGTAATATAAGCGTTTTCATTAGATCTAGTACGAATTAAAATCAATTCATGCCTAGCATTTGCAATGATCTTTTTATAATCCTCAGCAAATTCTAAAAGATTTTTCAATGGAATACAAAAGTTGAATTTCCCTGATGAAAGTTCGATGGTACTCTTTCCTGTCCATGAAGCATTTTCTCAACATTTACTTTCATTCTCATTCAATGATATAAATTTTTTTAATACTGTTGTTATACCAACATTTTTATTGTTTTCAATAGCTACACCGTTAAGTTCGTAGTGTATTTCCTCGAAAAGAAATGCCATAGCATTGTTTTGCTGTAGAAGTCTTTCCATCTGTTTTTGTAAGACTTCCTTCTATGCAAATAAAACTTTCGCTGGGTAAAATGCGCAAGTCCTGTTGATGTATAGGGATACGTATTTCATCACTGGTAGTGAAGGATTGAAGAAATGGTGAATAACAAATGTACTCAAATTTTGTTATGCTGTTATCATAGCTTGGTCCTTGGGTAATATTCAATATTTGACTCATTTTTTGTTTTTTTATATTTTTTATTTTACTTTAACACAAATCCTAGTGAAAGAAGAAAATCTTTATTTTCAGGCTTTAGTTTTGGTCTTGACAGCTTTGGTGTTCTATGAGAACTAACTGAATTAACATCTTTGACTTGGGATATATAATTATAGACCAACATTATACAGAGTTTGGTATTAAATGCAATCGAATTGTTATTGTTTCTCCTCTAAAATTTATCAAATCTCCGTCTTGATCTACGAGTTTCAAAGATAAAGAAGCGATTCGTTTGACATTCACAGGTAAATAGATAACATTTTTTGGAACTTCTCTGATTTTATACCCAGCTCCTGCTTCTGGTGAGAATTCATGTATTGTATGCATAGGAGTATTATTTAAATAGGAACCAACTATAATATTGCACTCAATGCGTATGACATTTACTTTGTAAATATCAACAGGTAAATCTGACAGGTGCAATATATTTGGTTTAAGGATGCATTTACCAAAACCCAGTAGTTTTCCGATAGTTCTAGGTCTATCGAAGTAAATTGGCTCATTACTTTCGACTTCTGCTTTCAATGTATTATTATTTGCTTCTATTTTTACTATTGCTGAAGATTTTCGTATTGACAATGCTTCTGAAATCACGAGGGAAATATCATCGATTTCATATGATCCTATTGGAATTTCAATTTCGTGTTCGCCTACATGAAATCTGTTGTTTCTGTCATCCACATTGGGTATGGAGTTGTATGTTTGAAAATCAATCAACCCGCAAACGTAGTCTCCTTCCAAATTTAAGGGTGGAAAATATTCCGTTGTTAAATGAGAACTATTCCCGCTTAGTGTAAGTGTTAACGCCATGATCATAAAAACAAAATGAAATTATTTTTGCAAAGAGTCTTTATTTATTCAATTTACCACAATCATATAAGAATTTTAAACAAAGATGGCCACAATTATTCGAATCATAATCTTGGTACCGAGTATAATTATATTTGATTGTTTTACCTAAACAATTAATAATTTTATTGCTATCAAAATATTCTATTTCCTTATCGTTTTTATAATACGCTACCCAATGTGTTCCAGATCCGTTTGAAGAATCAAGATTTACAATTCCACACTCGTTTTTCCATGGTTTATTTTTTGGCAAATTATCGCGCATGGAAACTCCTCGAAAATGAGGGATTACATATTTTGCGAAATTCCTCAAATCTATTTCATTCAATGCACGTTTGGGGAGCGATCTTAAAAGTTTTTTGACTGGGGATTTAAAAATAAGCCAAGTCCTTTCTTATATGGCTTTAGATGTAATCCATGACCCATTGCAATAGCTTCCATTTTTTGGTTATGACGTTTCTTCTCTTCTAATTCTTTTTTAGCGTTTTTAGCGTCATTGACAGCCTTAGCTACCCCCGCAGCACCTCCAGACAATGCCCCTAATGCTGAAAGCCCTGCGAATAGGGGTACAAGAAATGGTACTACACCGCCTGATTTAGGTACAGAAATAACTCTGGGTGTTTTAATGTTGTTTTTCTTCATTGTCCTATTAGCGGTTGACAAAGCAATTATTATAGCTTCCTCTAACTTATGAGGACTTTTCAACATAAGGAGTTTCCCAACATTTTTGACTGATTGGTTGAAAGTCAGTTTAGACTTGTTGTTCTTTATTTTATTTATTGCAAGTTTGCACTTGCCTTTTATTTTGTTAGTTACACCCATTCCTAATTTTACTTTTGACTTCATCAAATTAGCAACTTGCTCGTTCAACTAAACCGGCATTACTTGATTTCACTCTTTGCCAAGCTTTTTCAGCTAAAATTGTATCTGCTAAATGTCGATCAGACGTATTTTTATATTTAAAATAAGATATATCGTGTTGTTTGCAAGCTTGATCAAGTAAATTGATCCCTTTTTCACCTCGAGCTAAACGTTCTTGAAGTTTTGTCCCAGGTCCACAGTACTGATAACCAGGTAAATGTAGTTCAACAGGAAGTTTGTTTATTACAGAATTGAATAAACCTTCTCCTTTTACAGTTGCTTGCTTACCGTTAGGATTTCTAGAATAATCAATCATTTATGAGCTTGACGATTTACGAGAATGAATAGTTATTTACTAAAACTTTTTTAATAAAAACTCTGCATTTAAAGAAAAATATTTAGTTGTTATCAACATGCGATTCATAAAACAGAGGCATCGTTTGCCAATAATAAATGTTGATCTGACCAAAAATATTGAACCATCAACGAAACATAGTAAATTATTACCAAATAGCATAGAAGGATTGATTACAGGGCCCTCGAATTGTGGAAAGTCCAATGTTATCATGACTTTGTTGCAACATCCAAATGGTTTAAAATTTGAAAATATTTATATTTACTCTAAGTCATTACATCAGCCAAAGTATGAGTTTCTACGGAAAGCTGTAAAACCAATAAAAAATATGGGATTCCTTACGTTTTCCAATAACTGCGAAGTTATTCCACCTGAAGAAGCTAAACCAAACTCGATATTTATTTTTGATGACATTGCGTGTGAAAAGCAAAATTCTATTCGTACATACTTTAGTATGGGTCGACATCATCAAATTGATAATTATTATTTATGTCAAACGTATACAAGAATACCCAAGCACTTAATTCGAGATAATGCAAACTTCCTCATCGTCTTCAAACAGGATGACACGAATTTGAAACATATTTAAAATGATCATGTCAATTCGGATATGTCATTCTCTACCTTTCAAAAAGTATGTTTTTTTTTTTTTTATATTAAGCGCGTGCAAAAGGCGTTGTGACTACCCTTAAGATGATATACACAGCACGAGCTCTTTGCCAAGCTTTTTCAGCTAAAATTGTATCTGCTAAATGTCGATCAGACGTATTTTTATATTTAAAATAAGATATATCGTGTTGTTTGCAAGCTTGATCAAGTAAATTGATCCCTTTTTCACCTCGAGCTAAACGTTCTTGAAGTTTTGTCCCAGCTCCACAGTACTGATAACCAGGTAAATGTAGTTCAACAGGAAGTTTGTTTATTACAGAATTGAATAAACCTTCTCCTTTTACAGTTGCTTGCTTACCGTTAGGTTTTCTAGAATAATCAATCATTTTATGAGCTTGACGATTTACGAGAATGAATAGTTATTTACTAAAACTTTTTTAATAAAAACTCTGCATTTAAAGAAAAATATTTAGTTGTTATCAACATGCGATTCATAAAACAGAGGCATCGTTTGCCAATAATAAATGTTGATCTGACCAAAAATATTGAACCATCAACGAAACATAGTAAATTATTACCAAATAGCATAGAAGGATTGATTACAGGGCCCTCGAATTGTGGAAAATCCAATGTTATCATGACTTTGTTGCAACATCCAAATGGTTTAAAATTTGAAAATATTTATATTTACTCTAAGTCATTACATCAGCCAAAGTATGAGTTTCTACGGAAAGCTGTAAAACCAATAAAAAATATGGGATTCCTTACGTTTTCCAATAACTGCGAAGTTATTCCACCTGAAGAAGCTAAACCAAACTCGATATTTATTTTTTATGACATTGCGTGTGAAAAGCAAAATTCTATTCGTACATACTTTAGTATGGGTCGACATCATCAAATTTATAGTTTTTATTTATGTCAAACGTATACAAGAATACCCAAGCACTTAATTCGAGATAATGCAAACTTCCTCATCGTCTTCAAACAGGATGACATAAATTTGAAACATATTTATAATGATCATGTCAATTCGGATATGTCATTCTCTACCTTTCAAAAAGTATTTTTTTTTTTTTTATATTAAGCGCGTGCAAAAGGCGTTGTGACTACCCTTAAGATGATATACACAGCACGAGCGATTAGGTAGATTGGAGGGGATTTAAAAGGAGATACCGATGCACATTGGTTTTGAACGTCTGTAGATCACAATGGGAGGGGAAAATTGAGCTGGGTAGAGCATTCCACATTCGAGTAGTGCGACTAAAGAAAGAATCTCTGTAATTAACAGTACGTCCGAAATTGGGCTCAAGGGTAAACTGATGGGCATTCCTAGAAACGCGAGTATTACGGTTGAATTGTTTAAGGGGAGGAATGCAACTGGCTATATAACGGTAAAATAACGAAAGACATGAAACATTTCGACGGTGCTCAAGAGATGAGAATGTTTCCGTTATAGTTCTTTCACCTATCATTTTAAGAGCTCTCTTTTCAATTTTATCCAATAAACTCAAGTGGGTTATTGGAGCACCTGCCCAAATGTGAGAGTTATACTCAAGTCTTGGACGAATAAAGGCTTTGTAGATCACAGCCAGATCAGAAGGGGAGAAAAATTTCTTGCATCGACGGAGAAAACCTAAACACTTAGCAGCATTTTTGGCGATGTCGAATATGTGGTCGTTCCATAAAAGGTGGTCTGTGACACACATACCGAGGACTGGAAGCTTTTTGGTTTCCTCAATGCAAGTGTCACTCATGGATAGTGGCATGGGGGGTGGGTTTTGTTTTAACGACAGTAGACAGCATTGAGTTTTTAAAGCATTAAATTCTACACGATTTTTTATTCCCCATTGGACAATGCTGTCGAGATCAGAATTTAATGAGCTTATCATACGCTGCCGTTCAAGTTCCACATCCGAAGGACATGGATGTGAATCTAAGAACGAATATGAAAAGCTGAGGGTACTGTCGTCAGCGAAACAATTTAATGGATTAGAAGTTTCAGATAAAAGATCGTTTATAAATACAAGTATAAAAGTATGTGCAGATTGTTGGAACACTAAATATGGTTTCTTGGTAATTGACAAGGATAACTCTTTGAATGAAGGTCGCTATAGAAAAGGCTGATTGAAACATCTGGTGTTTGCTACCTTGTCAGATTACCAAATAATAAAGAAGGAATAATGATGTGGAATAATTATAACAAAAGAATATGCAGACCTTATGTTAACGAGAAAATAAGATGTGTTGTCGTAAATGAAGTTAATGGATATATTGATTTGATAAACGTAAAAGAACAAATAGATCCGGTAACCGGTTCTAGGCAGTTAGGAGCTGTTCAGTTATCGGTTCAGCATGGTTCAACGACCGGTTTCTAGTGGTTTCATGTGGATCGAATTGGTTTTTCATACGGTTCGACTCGATTCAGAGACCGGTTCCTAGCGGTTTAATGTGGATCGAAGCTGTTTTTCATACGGTTCAACTCGGTTTAGAGACCGGTTCCTAGCGGTTTCATGTGGATCGAAGCTGTTTTTCATACGGTTCAACTCGGTTCAGAGACCAGTTCCTAGCGGTTTCATGTGGATCGAAGCGGTTTTTCATACGGTTCGACTCGGTTCAGAGACCGGTTCCTAGCGGTTTCATGTGGATCGAAGCGGTTTTTCATACGGTTCGACTCGGTTCAGAGACCGGTTTCTAGCGGTTTCATGTGGATCGTAGCGGTTCTCCATCTGCGGATCAGTAGATCTTTATATAATAGATCAAAATACTATTATACTTCATATGAATAGAAATGTTATATGAGAGCACTTCACAAAATTCACTGAGCACAAAATAATCGTTAAAAGTGGTTCAAAGCTGATTGGAGATCAATTTTTATCAGCTCAGCAGACTAGTAGTAAAATCAATCTGAATTTAACTCTTGTAGAAAGACTGTTTCAAGGAATACGAGAGCTATTTACCGTATGTTTCAATAAAAATAAAACAAAAGTATCAACATGATGGATATAGATGTGAAATTAAAGAAAGAGCTTATTAAAACTACCAATGATCTGCGAAAGAAATATAAAGCCCTTAGAAACGGTAGAGAAGCTTACGAAACTCAAATAGAGGACGCCTTAAAACCTATTACTATTCCTATTAACGAATTAGTAAAAAAAATCAAACAATAAACCAGGAGAAGTGGAGGAACGAGAGCAAAGTGTTTTCGAAACTCCTATCAAGAAAATAAAACATCATTTAGATAAAGACGAATTCATCACACCACCCTCAAATAGTTCATCACCGTTTTCACCCAACAGCAACAAGTATACACCAGAAACACATAATGAAGCTTCCAGAGGTAGAAAAAGAACAAAAAGCCTTCGGGTTAGTCATCGTGACTTTGTTGAACAATTATCCGAAAAAGAATTTCAAAGTATTCCGCAAAAATATATAGATTTATTTATAAACAATTCTACGTTGCTTGATGGTGTTTATGGGATACGTTTAAAAAATGAAAAAATGTACATATGAAATGAAGAGTTTCACATTCACGGAAAAGATATAACGATAAAAAACAAAATCTTTGAAGGAACAGAGGGGTTGTACGAGTTAATATTTAAGAAAGTTCCAGATGAAAAAATTTACAATACCAATGATTTAAAAAACTACAAATCTATACTGCTTGAAACCAATGCACATCGAGTTTCCCATGATTCTACAAAACAAATTAACGGCAATCGAGGTCACAAGTATAAGCTTATAAAAAGCTTGTTTAAGAATACTTTCTCGCCTTCAACGGGGAGCGGATTATTGCAGTTATCAAACAAAAAAGACTATATATTTTGGGATGACCCCAATGAGCTTGTAGATAGATTTAAACTTTTAATCGGGTCACAACTAGCAGGAAATAATAATCACACTAATGAAATTATTTCAATTATTGAAGAACTAAAAGAAAGCGACATAATTGAATATTAAAATGAGTGGTGATAAATTTGGCCGTTTCTCAAATAGAGTCTCACATAGAGTAAGGATAGGCCCAAAACTGGATCAGGGTGAACAAGGCCCACCCGGAATACAGGGGGAACGAGGATTTCCGGGCCGCCCGGTGAGGGATTTCTTAAAAAAGAAAACGGTGATTACAACCTAAATGGGAAACGAATGAAAAATATTCAAGAACCACAATGAATCTCCAGAATCATCTAAGAACGGATGTCATTTTACCAATTGTCTTTGGTCCTCAAGTTTATGTAAGGAAGGACCAGATACCTGTGCGTGCTATATGTTAGAAAATAGATTGATAAGAATTACAAAATTATTGTTATTGTATAAAAGATTAAAATAAAAACATACATAAAGATAAAACATTGAACTTTTTAATTAGTCTTTAAAAAGATGAATAAAAGAAACATTGTCGATGAATTGCAGGCTGCCCGGAGGAATTTTAAAAAAAGAGTTATTATTAAGGGTTTAGATGATTTATGGCAGGCTGATTTAGTCGAAATGGGTATCTACTCATCAGAAAATAATGGTTTTCGATACCTTCTCACAGTAATTGATGCTTTTTCTAAATTTGCATGGACAGTACCTATTAAAAATAAAACATGGTCGAGCGTCTCCAGCGCATTGCGAATTATATTTAATGAAGGTCGTATTCCAAAAAATTTACAAACAGATAATGGGAAAGAATTTTTCAATACCACTTTTCAAAGTCTTATGAAAAAATATAGAGTCAATCATTACTCTACATTAAGTGCTCTCAAAGCATCGATAGTCGAACGATTTAATCGTACCTTGAAAACAAAAAATGTGGAAAGAATTTAGCACTAATGGTTCATATCGTTGGATCGATATTATAAACCAGCTTACTTGGAATTACAATAATTCGACACATAGTACAATAAAAATGAAACCATCCAGTGTTAACATTACTAATGAAAAAGAATTACTGTCTTCAATACATAATCACATCAAAATTCATATACCATCAAAGTTTAAAATAGGAGAATTTGTAAGAATAAGCGAATTCAAACATATATTTGATAAAGGATACACGCCAAATTGGACAACAGAAGTCTTCAAAATAATCAAAGTACAACGCACATATCCAGTTACATATCTATTAGAAGATTTTGAAGGTCATCCCATCCAAGGTGGATTCTATGAACTTGAACTACAAAAAACCAGATTTCCCGACACTAATTGAGATGGTACTTCAAGAGAAAAAAAAATTGTGAAATGGTTTGGTTTTTCTTCAAAAGATAATTCTTGGATTCCTGCCTCCAAGCAATAGAATTAAAAATTTTATATTTCAAATATAAACACATTATTAAAACAATTTTACTTTTCTTTTTTTTTTTAATAAATTATTCTTATATTTTTATGAATACAAATTAAATTATTCAGTCAAAGAAATTGATTTTTTTTTTTTTGTCGAATGTACCAGCGATTGGAATTTTTTTTTTTCTTTTGCCTGCTTGTTCATGTTTCATTTTTTTTTATGGAAAGCGTTTATCTTCAATACCAATCAAATTACTTTTCCAGGTTACTAGCGGTCAGAAGCTTTTGTTATTACAATGCATAAGTAGATGACCTCAACTACCTTCGTCATCATTTTTTCCACTTACCGTCATAATCAAACAAAATAATAAAATAATTTTTTATACCAACATAATATGGTATACGTACATTTTTTCAATGTTATGTATCTCATTTCATTTTTTCACTATCATCAAAAAATAAAAAACAAAACCAACCAGCAAGAATAAAAAAATAAAAACGCATAAATACATTTTTAGCATGTATGTTGCTAAGAGCAACGATGGCTCGGTGGAATTGTCACTCAGACTATAAGCCAGAGGTGTCAGTTCAAATCTTCAAATAATTCTGTATATTTTTTTTTTTGTTTGTTCAAAATAAAAATTTGTTCTTCTTTCTCATTCAGATTCATCGAATAACCTAATGGCTCAGTGGAATTTGATTTTTTTTTTTTTTTTGATTGATTGACACTTATAGACTTCAATTAGCTTAGTCATTAACATACCATATAGCTTTGTACGGTTTTAGATTATATTTTTATATGATTTCGAAGTGTACCAACCACCACTTAACAATCTTATCCACAAACCATTTCAACATACCACATTATGTAGTGTTTCGAAGTTTTCTACCCAACACTTAATTAGCTTTTAAATTATATTCTTATATGATTTCAAAGTTTTCCACCCAACACTTAATTAACCTTTAATTTATATTTTTATATGATTTCCAAGCTTTCCACCCAACACTTAATCACCTTATCCACAAACCATTCC
>CASGHW010000016.1:0-62311 GCA_949320155.1 Melangyna quadrimaculata
AACCGCTTAATCAGTTTTTAGAGAGCTATCCATTGCTGAAAACTAGAGCATTTTTTGGGCTCTGGTTGCAGAGAAATTTTGATTCAAAGTTAATATTTCTTGTTTCAACCCAAAAACTAAAAATCTTAATATGGCCATAACTTTCAAAATAAGGCTCGTAAGAGGTTGCGGTTAGCATTGTTGAACAGATAACGGTCAGGTCCTTGCATTGCCGTTCAAAACTCAACTTTTTTTTTTCCAATCGATTTTCGAAAAAAAGCATGGACTACCCCCTTATCACTAAAAATTAATTTTTTTACGAAAGTCTCTGGAACCCATTGAAACGTACATATATAGAAAGGTTTTGTCAAATGCAACCAGCACATCCAAAGCAAACCCTTTTATAATGTCTAGTTTTCGAGATATTTGCATTCAAAGTTATTTTTTTGAGTTATGAAGGCTTGTATGACTTTGGATGCCTACAGTTCCGCAAATAAGGCTATGACGTCATTTTCGCTTGCAAAACGCTTAATTAGTTTTTCAAGAGCTATCCATAGCTGAAAACTAGAACATTCTAGGAGGTCTGGTTGCGGAGATATCTTAATTCAAATTAAATCCATTAAAATCGATTTTTTTGAGTTTTGAAAGTTTACATGACTTTGGATGTCTACAGTTCCACAAATAAGGCTCAGAAGGCCTTGCGGTTTATTAACCGCTTAATCAGTTTTTAGAGAGCTATCCATTGCTGAAAACTAGAGTATTTTTTGGGCTCTGGTTGCAGAGAAATTTTGATTCAAAGTTAATATTTCTTGTTTCAACCCAAAAACTAAAAATCTTAATATAGCCATAACTTTCAAAATAAGGCTCGTAAGAGGTTGCGGTTAGCATTGTTGAACAGATAACGGTCAGGTCCTTGCATTGCCGTTCAAAACTCAACTTTTTTTTTTCCAATCGATTTTCGAAAAAAAGCATGGACTACCCCCTTATCACTAAAAATTAATTTTTTTACGAAAGTCTCTGGAACCCATTGAAACGTACATATATAGAAAGGTTTTGTCAAATGCAACCAGCACATCCAAAGCAAACCCTTTTATAATGTCTAGTTTTCGAGATATTTGCATTCAAAGTTATTTTTTTGAGTTATGAAGGCTTGTATGACTTTGGATGCCTACAGTTCCGCAAATAAGGCTATGACGTCATTTTCGCTTGCAAAACGCTTAATTAGTTTTTCAAGAGCTATCCATAGCTGAAAACTAGAACATTCTAGGAGGTCTGGTTGCGGAGATATCTTAATTCAAAGTAAATCCATTAAAATCGATTTTTTTGAGTTTTGAAAGTTTACATGACTTTGGATGTCTACAGTTCCACAAATAAGGCTCGGAAGGCCTTGCGGTTTATTAACCGCTTAATCAGTTTTTAGAGAGCTATCCATTGCTGAAAACTAGAGTATTTTTTGGGCTCTGGTTGCAGAGAAATTTTTATTCAAAGTTAATATTTCTTGTTTCAACCCAAAAACTAAAAATCTTAATATGGCCATAACTTTCAAAATAAGGCTCGTAAGAGGTTGCGGTTAGCATTGTTGAACAGATAACGGTCAGGTCCTTGCATTGCCGTTCAAAACTCAACTTTTTTTTTTCCAATCGATTTTCGAAAAAAAGCATGGACTACCCCCTTATCACTAAAAATTAATTTTTTTACGAAAGTCTCTGGAACCCATTGAAACGTACATATATAGAAAGGTTTTGTCAAATGCAACCAGCACATCCAAAGCAAACCCTTTTATAATGTCTAGTTTTCGAGATATTTGCATTCAAAGTTATTTTTTTGAGTTATGAAGGCTTGTATGACTTTGGATGCCTACAGTTCCGCAAATAAGGCTATGACGTCATTTTCGCTTGCAAAACGCTTAATTAGTTTTTCAAGAGCTATCCATAGCTGAAAACTAGAACATTCTAGGAGGTCTGGTTGCGGAGATATCTTAATTCAAATTAAATCCATTAAAATCGATTTTTTTGAGTTTTGAAAGTTTACATGACTTTGGATGTCTACAGTTCCACAAATAAGGCTCGGAAGGCCTTGCGGTTTATTAACCGCTTAATCAGTTTTTAGAGAGCTATCCATTGCTGAAAACTAGAGTATTTTTTGGGCTCTGGTTGCAGAGAAATTTTGATTCAAAGTTAATATTTCTTGTTTCAACCCAAAAACTAAAAATCTTAATATAGCCATAACTTTCAAAATAAGGCTCGTAAGAGGTTGCGGTTAGCATTGTTGAACAGATAACGGTCAGGTCCTTGCATTGCCGTTCAAAACTCAACTTTTTTTTTTCCAATCGATTTTCGAAAAAAAGCATGGACTACCCCCTTATCACTAAAAATTAATTTTTTTACGAAAGTCTCTGGAACCCATTGAAACGTACATATATAGAAAGGTTTTGTCAAATGCAACCAGCACATCCAAAGCAAACCCTTTTATAATGTCTAGTTTTCGAGATATTTGCATTCAAAGTTATTTTTTTGAGTTATGAAGGCTTGTATGACTTTGGATGCCTACAGTTCCGCAAATAAGGCTATGACGTCATTTTCGCTTGCAAAACGCTTAATTAGTTTTTCAAGAGCTATCCATAGCTGAAAACTAGAACATTCTAGGAGGTCTGGTTGCGGAGATATCTTAATTCAAATTAAATCCATTAAAATCGATTTTTTTGAGTTTTGAAAGTTTACATGACTTTGGATGTCTACAGTTCCACAAATAAGGCTCGGAAGGCCTTGCGGTTTATTAACCGCTTAATCAGTTTTTAGAGAGCTATCCATTGCTGAAAACTAGAGTATTTTTTGGGCTCTGGTTGCAGAGAAATTTTGATTCAAAGTTAATATTTCTTGTTTCTACCCAAAAACTAAAAATCTTAATATAGCCATAACTTTCAAAATAAGGCTCGTAAGAGGTTGCGGTTAGCATTGTTGAACAGATAACGGTCAGGTCCTTGCATTGCCGTTCAAAACTCAACTTTTTTTTTTCCAATCGATTTTCGAAAAAAAGCATGGACTACCCCCTTATCACTAAAAATTAATTTTTTTACGAAAGTCTCTGGAACCCATTGAAACGTACATATATAGAAAGGTTTTGTCAAATGCAACCAGCACATCCAAAGCAAACCCTTTTATAATGTCTAGTTTTCGAGATATTTGCATTCAAAGTTATTTTTTTGAGTTATGAAGGCTTGTATGACTTTGGATGCCTACAGTTCCGCAAATAAGGCTATGACGTCATTTTCGCTTGCAAAACGCTTAATTAGTTTTTCAAGAGCTATCCATAGCTGAAAACTAGAACATTCTAGGAGGTCTGGTTGCGGAGATATCTTAATTCAAAGTAAATCCATTAAAATCGATTTTTTTGAGTTTTGAAAGTTTGCATGACTTTGGATGTCTACAGTTCCACAAATAAGGCTCGGAAGGCCTTGCAGTTTATTAACCGCTTAATCAGTTTTTAGAGAGCTATCCATTGCTGAAAACTAGAGCATTTTTTGGGCTCTGGTTGCAGAGAAATTTTGATTCAAAGTTAATATTTCTTGTTTCAACCCAAAAACTAAAAATCTTAATATGGCCATAACTTTCAAAATAAGGCTCGTAAGAGGTTGCGGTTAGCATTGTTGAACAGATAACGGTCAGGTCCTTGCATTGCCGTTCAAAACTCAACTTTTTTTTTTCCAATCGATTTTCGAAAAAAAGCATGGACTACCCCCTTATCACTAAAAATTAATTTTTTTACGAAAGTCTCTGGAACCCATTGAAACGTACATATATAGAAAGGTTTTGTCAAATGCAACCAGCACATCCAAAGCAAACCCTTTTATAATGTCTAGTTTTCGAGATATTTGCATTCAAAGTTATTTTTTTGAGTTATGAAGGCTTGTATGACTTTGGATGCCTACAGTTCCGCAAATAAGGCTATGACGTCATTTTCGCTTGCAAAACGCTTAATTAGTTTTTCAAGAGCTATCCATAGCTGAAAACTAGAACATTCTAGGAGGTCTGGTTGCGGAGATATCTTAATTCAAAGTAAATCCATTAAAATCGATTTTTTTGAGTTTTGAAAGTTTACATGACTTTGGATGTCTACAGTTCCACAAATAAGGCTCGGAAGGCCTTGCGGTTTATTAACCGCTTAATCAGTTTTTAGAGAGCTATCCATTGCTGAAAACTAGAGTATTTTTTGGGCTCTGGTTGCAGAGAAATTTTTATTCAAAGTTAATATTTCTTGTTTCAACCCAAAAACTAAAAATCTTAATATGGCCATAACTTTCAAAATAAGGCTCGTAAGAGGTTGCGGTTAGCATTGTTGAACAGATAACGGTCAGGTCCTTGCATTGCCGTTCAAAACTCAACTTTTTTTTTTCCAATCGATTTTCGAAAAAAAGCATGGACTACCCCCTTATCACTAAAAATTAATTTTTTTACGAAAGTCTCTGGAACCCATTGAAACGTACATATATAGAAAGGTTTTGTCAAATGCAACCAGCACATCCAAAGCAAACCCTTTTATAATGTCTAGTTTTCGAGATATTTGCATTCAAAGTTATTTTTTTGAGTTATGAAGGCTTGTATGACTTTGGATGCCTACAGTTCCGCAAATAAGGCTATGACGTCATTTTCGCTTGCAAAACGCTTAATTAGTTTTTCAAGAGCTATCCATAACTGAAAACTAGAACATTCTAGGAGGTCTGGTTGCGGAGATATCTTAATTCAAAGTAAATCCATTAAAATCGATTTTTTTGAGTTTTGAAAGTTTACATGACTTTGGATGTCTACAGTTCCACAAATAAGGCTCGGAAGGCTTTGCGGTTTATTAACCGCTTAATCAGTTTTTGGAGAGCTATCCATTGCTGAAAACTAGAGCATTTTTTGGGCTCTGGTTGCAGAGAAATTTTGATTCAAAGTTAATATTTCTTGTTTCAACCCAAAAACTAAAAATCTTAATATGGCCATAACTTTCAAAATAAGGCTCGTAAGAGGTTGCGGTTAGCATTGTTGAACAGATAACGGTCAGGTCCTTGCATTGCCGTTCAAAACTCAACTTTTTTTTTTCCAATCGATTTTCGAAAAAAAGCATGGACTACCCCTTTATCACTAAAAATTAATTTTTTTACGAAAGTCTCTGGAACCCATTGAAACGTACATATATAGAAAGGTTTTGTCAAATGCAACCAGCACATCCAAAGCAAACCCTTTTATAATGTCTAGTTTTCGAGATATTTGCATTCAAAGTTATTTTTTTGAGTTATGAAGGCTTGTATGACTTTGGATGCCTACAGTTCCGCAAATAAGGCTATGACGTCATTTTCGCTTGCAAAACGCTTAATTAGTTTTTCAAGAGCTATCCATAGCTGAAAACTAGAACATTCTAGGAGGTCTGGTTGCGGAGATATCTTAATTCAAAGTAAATCCATTAAAATCGATTTTTTTGAGTTTTGAAAGTTTACATGACTTTGGATGTCTACAGTTCCACAAATAAGGCTCGGAAGGCTTTGCGGTTTATTAACCGCTTAATCAGTTTTTGGAGAGCTATCCATTGCTGAAAACTAGAGCATTTTTTGGGCTCTGGTTGCAGAGAAATTTTGATTCAAAGTTAATATTTCTTGTTTCAACCCAAAAACTAAAAATCTTAATATGGCCATAACTTTCAAAATAAGGCTCGTAAGAGGTTGCGGTTAGCATTGTTGAACAGATAACGGTCAGGTCCTTGCATTGCCGTTCAAAACTCAACTTTTTTTTTTCCAATCGATTTTCGAAAAAAAGCATGGACTACCCCCTTATCACTAAAAATTAATTTTTTTACGAAAGTCTCTGGAACCCATTGAAACGTACATATATAGAAAGGTTTTGTCAAATGCAACCAGCACATCCAAAGCAAACCCTTTTATAATGTCTAGTTTTCGAGATATTTGCATTCAAAGTTATTTTTTTGAGTTATGAAGGCTTGTATGACTTTGGATGCCTACAGTTCCGCAAATAAGGCTATGACGTCATTTTCGCTTGCAAAACGCTTAATTAGTTTTTCAAGAGCTATCCATAGCTGAAAACTAGAACATTATAGGAGGTCTGGTTGCGGAGATATCTTAATTCAAAGTAAATCCATTAAAATCGATTTTTTTGGGTTTTGAAAGTTTACATGACTTTGGATGTCTACAGTTCCACAAATAAGGCTCGGAAGGCCTTGCGGTTTATTAACCGCTTAATCAGTTTTTAGAGCGCTATCCATTCCTGAAAACTAGAGTATTTTTTGGGCTCTGGTTGCAGAGAAATTTTGATTTGGATGATTTGGATGTCTACAGTTCCACAAATAAGGCTCGGAAGGCCTTGCGGTTTATTAACCGCTTAATCAGTTTTTAGAGCGCTATCCATTCCTGAAAACTAGAGTATTTTTTGGGCTCTGGTTGCAGAGAAATTTTGATTCAAAGTTAATATTTCTTGTTTCAACCCAAAAACTAAAAATCTTAATATGGCCATAACTTTCAAAATAAGGCTCGTAAGAGGTTGCGGTTAGCATTGTTGAACAGATAACGGTCAGGTCCTTGCATTGCCGTTCAAAACTCAACTTTTTTTTTTCCAATCGATTTTCGAAAAAAAGCATGGACTACCCCCTTATCACTAAAAATTAATTTTTTTTACGAAAGTCTCTGGAACCCATTGAAACGTACATATATAGAAAGGTTTTGTCAAATGCAACCAGCACATCCAAAGCAAACCCTTTTATAATGTCTAGTTTTCGAGATATTTGCATTCAAAGTTATTTTTTTGAGTTATGAAGGCTTGTATGACTTTGGATGCCTACAGTTCCGCAAATAAGGCTATGACGTCATTTTCGCTTGCAAAACGCTTAATTAGTTTTTCAAGAGCTATCCATAGCTGAAAACTAGAACATTATAGGAGGTCTGGTTGCGGAGATATCTTAATTCAAAGTAAATCCATTAAAATCGATTTTTTTGAGTTTTGAAAGTTTACATGACTTTGGATGTCTACAGTTCCACAAATAAGGCTCGGAAGGCCTTGCGGTTTATTAACCGCTTAATCAGTTTTTAGAGAGCTATCCATTGCTGAAAACTAGAGTATTTTTTGGGCTCTGGTTGCAGAGAAATTTTGATTCAAAGTTAATATTTCTTGTTTCAACCCAAAAACTAAAAATCTTAATATGGCCATAACTTTCAAAATAAGGCTCGTAAGAGGTTGCGGTTAGCATTGTTGAACAGATAACGGTCAGGTCCTTGCATTGCCGTTCAAAACTCAACTTTTTTTTTTCCAATCGATTTTCGAAAAAAAGCATGGACTACCCCCTTATCACTAAAAATTAATTTTTTTACGAAAGTCTCTGGAACCCATTGAAACGTACATATATAGAAAGGTTTTGTCAAATGCAACCAGCACATCCAAAGCAAACCCTTTTATAATGTCTAGTTTTCGAGATATTTGCATTCAAAGTTATTTTTTTGAGTTATGAAGGCTTGTATGACTTTGGATGCCTACAGTTCCGCAAATAAGGCTATGACGTCATTTTCGCTTGCAAAACGCTTAATTAGTTTTTCAAGAGCTATCCATAGCTGAAAACTAGAACATTATAGGAGGTCTGGTTGCGGAGATATCTTAATTCAAAGTAAATCCATTAAAATCGATTTTTTTGAGTTTTGAAAGTTTACATGACTTTGGATGTCTACAGTTCCACAAATAAGGCTCGGAAGGCCTTGCGGTTTATTAACCGCTTAATCAGTTTTTGGAGAGCTATCCATTGCTGAAAACTAGAGCATTTTTTGGGCTCTGGTTGCAGAGAAATTTTGATTCAAAGTTAATATTTCTTGTTTCAACCCAAAAACTAAAAAATCTTAATATGGCCATAACTTTCAAAATAAGGCTCGTAAGAGGTTGCGGTTAGCATTGTTGAACAGATAACGGTCAGGTCCTTGCATTGCCGTTCAAAACTCAACTTTTTTTTTTCCAATCGATTTTCGAAAAAAAGCATGGACTACCCCCTTATCATTAAAAATTAATTTTTTTACGAAAGTCTCTGGAACCCATTGAAACGTACATATATAGAAAGGTTTTGTCAAATGCAACCAGCACATCCAAAGCAAACCCTTTTATAATGTCTAGTTTTCGAGATATTTGCATTCAAAGTTATTTTTTTGAGTTATGAAGGCTTGTATGACTTTGGATGCCTACAGTTCCGCAAATAAGGCTATGACGTCATTTTCGCTTGCAAAACGCTTAATTAGTTTTTCAAGAGCTATCCATAGCTGAAAACTAGAACATTCTAGGAGGTCTGGTTGCGGAGATATCTTAATTCAAAGTAAATCCATTAAAATCGATTTTTTTGAGTTTTGAAAGTTTACATGACTTTGGATGTCTACAGTTCCACAAATAAGGCTCGGAAGGCCTTGCGGTTTATTAACCGCTTAATCAGTTTTTGGAGAGCTATCCATTGCTGAAAACTAGAGCATTTTTTGGGCTCTGGTTGCAGAGAAATTTTGATTCAAAGTTAATATTTCTTGTTTCAACCCAAAAACTAAAAATCTTAATATGGCCATAACTTTCAAAATAAGGCTCGTAAGAGGTTGCGGTTAGCATTGACTACCCCCTTATCACTAAAAATTAATTTTTTTACGAAAGTCTCTGGAACCCATTGAAACGTACATATATAGAAAGGTTTTGTCAAATGCAACCAGCACATCCAAAGCAAACCCTTTTATAATGTCTAGTTTTCGAGATATTTGCATTCAAAGTTATTTTTTTGAGTTATGAAGGCTTGTATGACTTTGGATGCCTACAGTTCCGCAAATAAGGCTATGACGTCATTTTCGCTTGCAAAACGCTTAATTAGTTTTTCAAGAGCTATCCATAGCTGAAAACTAGAACATTCTAGGAGGTCTGGTTGCGGAGATATCTTAATTCAAAGTAAATCCATTAAAATCGATTTTTTTGAGTTTTGAAAGTTTACATGACTTTGGATGTCTACAGTTCCACAAATAAGGCTCGGAAGGCCTTGCGGTTTATTAACCGCTTAATCAGTTTTTGGAGAGCTATCCATTGCTGAAAACTAGAGCATTTTTTGGGCTCTGGTTGCAGAGAAATTTTGATTCAAAGTTAATATTTCTTGTTTCAACCCAAAAACTAAAAATCTTAATATGGCCATAACTTTCAAAATAAGGCTCGTAAGAGGTTGCGGTTAGCATTGTTGAACAGATAACGGTCAGGTCCTTGCATTGCCGTTCAAAACTCAACTTTTTTTTTTCCAATCGATTTTCGAAAAAAAGCATGGACTACCCCCTTATCACTAAAAATTAATTTTTTTACGAAAGTCTCTGGAACCCATTGAAACGTACATATATAGAAAGGTTTTGTCAAATGCAACCAGCACATCCAAAGCAAACCCTTTTATAATGTCTAGTTTTCGAGATATTTGCATTCAAAGTTATTTTTTTGAGTTATGAAGGCTTGTATGACTTTGGATGCCTACAGTTCCACAAATAAGGCTATGACGTCATTTTCGCTTGCAAAACGCTTAATTAGTTTTTCAAGAGCTATCCATAGCTGAAAACTAGAACATTCTAGGAGGTCTGGTTGCGGAGATATCTTAATTCAAAGTAAATCCATTAAAATCGATTTTTTTGAGTTTTGAAAGTTTACATGACTTTGGATGTCTACAGTTCCACAAATAAGGCTCGGAAGGCCTTGCGATTTATTAACCGCTTAATCAGTTTTTAGAGAGCTATCCATTGCTGAAAACTAGAGTATTTTTTGGGCTCTGGTTGCAGAGAAATTTTGATTCAAAGTTAATATTTCTTGTTTCAACCCAAAAACTAAAAATCTTAATATGGCCATAACTTTCAAAATAAGGCTCGTAAGAGGTTGCGGTTAGCATTGTTGAACAGATAACGGTCAGGTCCTTGTATTGCCGTTCAAAACTCAACTTTTTTTTTTCCAATCGATTTTCGAAAAAAAGCATGGACTACCCCCTTATCACTAAAAATTAATTTTTTTACGAAAGTCTCTGGAACCCATTGAAACGTACATATATAGAAAGGTTTTGTCAAATGCAACCAGCACATCCAAAGCAAACCCTTTTATAATGTCTAGTTTTCGAGATATTTGCATTCAAAGTTATTTTTTTGAGTTCTGAAGGCTTGTATGACTTTGGATGCCTACAGTTCCGCAAATAAGGCTATGACGTCATTTTCGCTTGCAAAACGCTTAATTAGTTTTTCAAGAGCTATCCATAGCTGAAAACTAGAACATTCTAGGAGGTCTGGTTGCGGAGATATCTTAATTCAAAGTAAATCCATTAAAATCGATTTTTTTGAGTTTTGAAAGTTTGCATGACTTTGGATGTCTACAGTTCCACAAATAAGGCTCGGAAGGCCTTGCAGTTTATTAACCGCTTAATCAGTTTTTAGAGAGCTATCCATTGCTGAAAACTAGAGCATTTTTTGGGCTCTGGTTGCAGAGAAATTTTGATTCAAAGTTAATATTTCTTGTTTCAACCCAAAAACTAAAAATCTTAATATGGCCATAACTTTCAAAATAAGGCTCGTAAGAGCTTGCGGTTAGCATTGTTGAACAGATAACGGTCAGGTCCTTGCATTGCCGTTCAAAACTCAACTTTTTTTTTTCCAATCGATTTTCGAAAAAAAGCATGGACTACCCCCTTATCACTAAAAATTAATTTTTTTACGAAAGTCTCTGGAACCCATTGAAACGTACATATATAGAAAGGTTTTGTCAAATGCAACCAGCACATCCAAAGCAAACCCTTTTATAATGTCTAGTTTTCGAGATATTTGCATTCAAAGTTATTTTTTTGAGTTATGAAGGCTTGTATGACTTTGGATGCCTACAGTTCCGCAAATAAGGCTATGACGTCATTTTCGCTTGCAAAACGCTTAATTAGTTTTTCAAGAGCTATCCATAGCTGAAAACTAGAACATTCTAGGAGGTCTGGTTGCGGAGATATCTTAATTCAAAGTAAATCCATTAAAATCGATTTTTTTGAGTTTTGAAAGTTTACATGACTTTGGATGTCTACAGTTCCACAAATAAGGCTCGGAAGGCCTTGCGGTTTATTAACCGCTTAATCAGTTTTTAGAGAGCTATCCATTGCTGAAAACTAGAGTATTTTTTGGGCTCTGGTTGCAGAGAAATTTTTATTCAAAGTTAATATTTCTTGTTTCAACCCAAAAACTAAAAATCTTAATATGGCCATAACTTTCAAAATAAGGCTCGTAAGAGGTTGCGGTTAGCATTGTTGAACAGATAACGGTCAGGTCCTTGCATTGCCGTTCAAAACTCAACTTTTTTTTTTCCAATCGATTTTCGAAAAAAAGCATGGACTACCCCCTTATCACTAAAAATTAATTTTTTTACGAAAGTCTCTGGAACCCATTGAAACGTACATATATAGAAAGGTTTTGTCAAATGCAACCAGCACATCCAAAGCAAACCCTTTTATAATGTCTAGTTTTCGAGATATTTGCATTCAAAGTTATTTTTTTGAGTTATGAAGGCTTGTATGACTTTGGATGCCTACAGTTCCGCAAATAAGGCTATGACGTCATTTTCGCTTGCAAAACGCTTAATTAGTTTTTCAAGAGCTATCCATAACTGAAAACTAGAACATTCTAGGAGGTCTGGTTGCGGAGATATCTTAATTCAAAGTAAATCCATTAAAATCGATTTTTTTGAGTTTTGAAAGTTTACATGACTTTGGATGTCTACAGTTCCACAAATAAGGCTCGGAAGGCTTTGCGGTTTATTAACCGCTTAATCAGTTTTTGGAGAGCTATCCATTGCTGAAAACTAGAGCATTTTTTGGGCTCTGGTTGCAGAGAAATTTTGATTCAAAGTTAATATTTCTTGTTTCAACCCAAAAACTAAAAATCTTAATATGGCCATAACTTTCAAAATAAGGCTCGTAAGAGGTTGCGGTTAGCATTGTTGAACAGATAACGGTCAGGTCCTTGCATTGCCGTTCAAAACTCAACTTTTTTTTTTCCAATCGATTTTCGAAAAAAAGCATGGACTACCCCCTTATCACTAAAAATTAATTTTTTTACGAAAGTCTCTGGAACCCATTGAAACGTACATATATAGAAAGGTTTTGTCAAATGCAACCAGCACATCCAAAGCAAACCCTTTTATAATGTCTAGTTTTCGAGATATTTGCATTCAAAGTTATTTTTTTGAGTTATGAAGGCTTCTATGACTTTGGATGCCTACAGTTCCGCAAATAAGGCTATGACGTCATTTTCGCTTGCAAAACGCTTAATTAGTTTTTCAAGAGCTATCCATAGCTGAAAACTAGAACATTCTAGGAGGTCTGGTTGCGGAGATATCTTAATTCAAAGTAAATCCATTAAAATCGATTTTTTTGAGTTTTGAAAGTTTACATGACTTTGGATGTCTACAGTTCCACAAATAAGGCTCGGAAGGCTTTGCGGTTTATTAACCGCTTAATCAGTTTTTGGAGAGCTATCCATTGCTGAAAACTAGAGCATTTTTTGGGCTCTGGTTGCAGAGAAATTTTGATTCAAAGTTAATATTTCTTGTTTCAACCCAAAAACTAAAAATCTTAATATGGCCATAACTTTCAAAATAAGGCTCGTAAGAGGTTGCGGTTAGCATTGTTGAACAGATAACGGTCAGGTCCTTGCATTGCCGTTCAAAACTCAACTTTTTTTTTTCCAATCGATTTTCGAAAAAAAGCATGGACTACCCCCTTATCACTAAAAATTAATTTTTTTACGAAAGTCTCTGGAACCCATTGAAACGTACATATATAGAAAGGTTTTGTCAAATGCAACCAGCACATCCAAAGCAAACCCTTTTATAATGTCTAGTTTTCGAGATATTTGCATTCAAAGTTATTTTTTTGAGTTATGAAGGCTTGTATGACTTTGGATGCCTACAGTTCCGCAAATAAGGCTATGACGTCATTTTCGCTTGCAAAACGCTTAATTAGTTTTTCAAGAGCTATCCATAGCTGAAAACTAGAACATTATAGGAGGTCTGGTTGCGGAGATATCTTAATTCAAAGTAAATCCATTAAAATCGATTTTTTTGAGTTTTGAAAGTTTACATGACTTTGGATGTCTACAGTTCCACAAATAAGGCTCGGAAGGCCTTGCGGTTTATTAACCGCTTAATCAGTTTTTAGAGCGCTATCCATTCCTGAAAACTAGAGTATTTTTTGGGCTCTGGTTGCAGAGAAATTTTGATTTGGATGATTTGGATGTCTACAGTTCCACAAATAAGGCTCGTAAGGCCTTGCGGTTTATTAACCGCTTAATCAGTTTTTAGAGCGCTATCCATTCCTGAAAACTAGAGTATTTTTTGGGCTCTGGTTGCAGAGAAATTTTGATTCAAAGTTAATATTTCTTGTTTCAACCCAAAAACTAAAAATCTTAATATGGCCATAACTTTCAAAATAAGGCTCGTAAGAGGTTGCGGTTAGCATTGTTGAACAGATAACGGTCAGGTCCTTGCATTGCCGTTCAAAACTCAACTTTTTTTTTTCCAATCGATTTTCGAAAAAAAGCATGGACTACCCCCTTATCACTAAAAATTAATTTTTTTACGAAAGTCTCTGGAACCCATTGAAACGTACATATATAGAAAGGTTTTGTCAAATGCAACCAGCACATCCAAAGCAAACCCTTTTATAATGTCTAGTTTTCGAGATATTTGCATTCAAAGTTATTTTTTTGAGTTATGAAGGCTTGTATGACTTTGGATGCCTACAGTTCCGCAAATAAGGCTATGACGTCATTTTCGCTTGCAAAACGCTTAATTAGTTTTTCAAGAGCTATCCATAGCTGAAAACTAGAACATTCTAGGAGGTCTGGTTGCGGAGATATCTTAATTCAAAGTAAATCCATTAAAATCGATTTTTTTGAGTTTTGAAAGTTTACATGACTTTGGATGTCTACAGTTCCACAAATAAGGCTCGGAAGGCCTTGCGGTTTATTAACCGCTTAATCAGTTTTTAGAGAGCTATCCATTGCTGAAAACTAGAGTATTTTTTGGGCTCTGGTTGCAGAGAAATTTTGATTCAAAGTTAATATTTCTTGTTTCAACCCAAAAACTAAAAATCTTAATATGGCCATAACTTTCAAAATAAGGCTCGTAAGAGGTTGCGGTTAGCATTGTTGAACAGATAACGGTCAGGTCCTTGCATTGCCGTTCAAAACTCAACTTTTTTTTTTCCAATCGATTTTCGAAAAAAAGCATGGACTACCCCCTTATCACTAAAAATTAATTTTTTTACGAAAGTCTCTGGAACCCATTGAAACGTACATATATAGAAAGGTTTTGTCAAATGCAACCAGCACATCCAAAGCAAACCCTTTTATAATGTCTAGTTTTCGAGATATTTGCATTCAAAGTTATTTTTTTGAGTTATGAAGGCTTGTATGACTTTGGATGCCTACAGTTCCGCAAATAAGGCTATGACGTCATTTTCGCTTGCAAAACGTTTAATTAGTTTTTCAAGAGCTATCCATAGCTGAAAACTAGAACATTCTAGGATGTCTGGTTGCGGAGATATCTTAATTCAAAGTAAATCCATTAAAATCGATTTTTTTGAGTTTTGAAAGTTTGCATGACTTTGGATGTCTACAGTTCCACAAATAAGGCTCGGAAGGCCTTGCGGTTTATTAACCGCTTAATCAGTTTTTGGAGAGCTATCCATTGCTGAAAACTAGAGCATTTTTTGGGCTCTGGTTGCAGAGAAATTTTGATTCAAAGTTAATATTTCTTGTTTCAACCCAAAAACTAAAAAATCTTAATATGGCCATAACTTTCAAAATAAGGCTCGTAAGAGGTTGCGGTTAGCATTGTTGAACAGATAACGGTCAGGTCCTTGCATTGCCGTTCAAAACTCAACTTTTTTTTTTCCAATCGATTTTCGAAAAAAAGCATGGACTACCCCCTTATCACTAAAAATTAATTTTTTTACGAAAGTCTCTGGAACCCATTGAAACGTACATATATAGAAAGGTTTTGTCAAATGCAACCAGCACATCCAAAGCAAACCCTTTTATAATGTCTAGTTTTCGAGATATTTGCATTCAAAGTTATTTTTTTGAGTTATGAAGGCTTGTATGACTTTGGATGCCTACAGTTCCGCAAATAAGGCTATGACGTCATTTTCGCTTGCAAAACGCTTAATTAGTTTTTCAAGAGCTATCCATAGCTGAAAACTAGAACATTCTAGGAGGTCTGGTTGCGGAGATATCTTAATTCAAAGTAAATCCATTAAAATCGATTTTTTTGAGTTTTGAAAGTTTGCATGACTTTGGATGTCTACAGTTCCACAAATAAGGCTCGGAAGGCCTTGCGGTTTATTAACCGCTTAATCAGTTTTTGGAGAGCTATCCATTGCTGAAAACTAGAGCATTTTTTGGGCTCTGGTTGCAGAGAAATTTTGATTCAAAGTTAATATTTCTTGTTTCAACCCAAAAACTAAAAAATCTTAATATGGCCATAACTTTCAAAATAAGGCTCGTAAGAGGTTGCGGTTAGCATTGTTGAACAGATAACGGTCAGGTCCTTGCATTGCCGTTCAAAACTCAACTTTTTTTTTTCCAATCGATTTTCGAAAAAAAGCATGGACTACCCCCTTATCACTAAAAATTAATTTTTTTACGAAAGTCTCTGGAACCCATTGAAACGTACATATATAGAAAGGTTTTGTCAAATGCAACCAGCACATCCAAAGCAAACCCTTTTATAATGTCTAGTTTTCGAGATATTTGCATTCAAAGTTATTTTTTTGAGTTATGAAGGCTTGTATGACTTTGGATGCCTACAGTTCCGCAAATAAGGCTATGACGTCATTTTCGCTTGCAAAACGCTTAATTAGTTTTTCAAGAGCTATCCATAGCTGAAAACTAGAACATTCTAGGAGGTCTGGTTGCGGAGATATCTTAATTCAAAGTAAATCCATTAAAATCGATTTTTTTGAGTTTTGAAAGTTTACATGACTTTGGATGTCTACAGTTCCACAAATAAGGCTCGGAAGGCCTTGCGGTTTATTAACCGCTTAATCAGTTTTTGGAGAGCTATCCATTGCTGAAAACTAGAGCATTTTTTGGGCTCTGGTTGCAGAGAAATTTTGATTCAAAGTTAATATTTCTTGTTTCAACCCAAAAACTAAAAATCTTAATATGGCCATAACTTTCAAAATAAGGCTCGTAAGAGGTTGCGGTTAGCATTGACTACCCCCTTATCACTAAAAATTAATTTTTTTACGAAAGTCTCTGGAACCCATTGAAACGTACATATATAGAAAGGTTTTGTCAAATGCAACCAGCACATCCAAAGCAAACCCTTTTATAATGTCTAGTTTTCGAGATATTTGCATTCAAAGTTATTTTTTTGAGTTATGAAGGCTTGTATGACTTTGGATGCCTACAGTTCCGCAAATAAGGCTATGACGTCATTTTCGCTTGCAAAACGCTTAATTAGTTTTTCAAGAGCTATCCATAGCTGAAAACTAGAACATTCTAGGAGGTCTGGTTGCGGAGATATCTTAATTCAAAGTAAATCCATTAAAATCGATTTTTTTGAGTTTTGAAAGTTTACATGACTTTGGATGTCTACAGTTCCACAAATAAGGCTCGGAAGGCCTTGCGGTTTATTAACCGCTTAATCAGTTTTTGGAGAGCTATCCATTGCTGAAAACTAGAGCATTTTTTGGGCTCTGGTTGCAGAGAAATTTTGATTCAAAGTTAATATTTCTTGTTTCAACCCAAAAACTAAAAATCTTAATATGGCCATAACTTTCAAAATAAGGCTCGTAAGAGGTTGCGGTTAGCATTGTTGAACAGATAACGGTCAGGTCCTTGCATTGCCGTTCAAAACTCAACTTTTTTTTTTCCAATCGATTTTCGAAAAAAAGCATGGACTACCCCCTTATCACTAAAAATTAATTTTTTTACGAAAGTCTCTGGAACCCATTGAAACGTACATATATAGAAAGGTTTTGTCAAATGCAACCAGCACATCCAAAGCAAACCCTTTTATAATGTCTAGTTTTCGAGATATTTGCATTCAAAGTTATTTTTTTGAGTTATGAAGGCTTGTATGACTTTGGATGCCTACAGTTCCACAAATAAGGCTATGACGTCATTTTCGCTTGCAAAACGCTTAATTAGTTTTTCAAGAGCTATCCATAGCTGAAAACTAGAACATTCTAGGAGGTCTGGTTGCGGAGATATCTTAATTCAAAGTAAATCCATTAAAATCGATTTTTTTGAGTTTTGAAAGTTTACATGACTTTGGATGTCTACAGTTCCACAAATAAGGCTCGGAAGGCCTTGCGATTTATTAACCGCTTAATCAGTTTTTAGAGAGCTATCCATTGCTGAAAACTAGAGTATTTTTTGGGCTCTGGTTGCAGAGAAATTTTGATTCAAAGTTAATATTTCTTGTTTCAACCCAAAAACTAAAAATCTTAATATGGCCATAACTTTCAAAATAAGGCTCGTAAGAGGTTGCGGTTAGCATTGTTGAACAGATAACGGTCAGGTCCTTGTATTGCCGTTCAAAACTCAACTTTTTTTTTTCCAATCGATTTTCGAAAAAAAGCATGGACTACCCCCTTATCACTAAAAATTAATTTTTTTACGAAAGTCTCTGGAACCCATTGAAACGTACATATATAGAAAGGTTTTGTCAAATGCAACCAGCACATCCAAAGCAAACCCTTTTATAATGTCTAGTTTTCGAGATATTTGCATTCAAAGTTATTTTTTTGAGTTATGAAGGCTTGTATGACTTTGGATGCCTACAGTTCCGCAAATAAGGCTATGACGTCATTTTCGCTTGCAAAACGCTTAATTAGTTTTTCAAGAGCTATCCATAGCTGAAAACTAGAACATTCTAGGAGGTCTGGTTGCGGAGATATCTTAATTCAAAGTAAATCCATTAAAATCGATTTTTTTGAGTTTTGAAAGTTTACATGACTTTGGATGTCTACAGTTCCACAAATAAGGCTCGGAAGGCCTTGCGGTTTATTAACCGCTTAATCAGTTTTTGGAGAGCTATCCATTGCTGAAAACTAGAGCATTTTTTGGGCTCTGGTTGCAGAGAAATTTTGATTCAAAGTTAATATTTCTTGTTTCAACCCAAAAACTAAAAATCTTAATATGGCCATAACTTTCAAAATAAGGCTCGTAAGAGGTTGCGGTTAGCATTGACTACCCCCTTATCACTAAAAATTAATTTTTTTACGAAAGTCTCTGGAACCCATTGAAACGTACATATATAGAAAGGTTTTGTCAAATGCAACCAGCACATCCAAAGCAAACCCTTTTATAATGTCTAGTTTTCGAGATATTTGCATTCAAAGTTATTTTTTTGAGTTATGAAGGCTTGTATGACTTTGGATGCCTACAGTTCCGCAAATAAGGCTATGACGTCATTTTCGCTTGCAAAACGCTTAATTAGTTTTTCAAGAGCTATCCATAGCTGAAAACTAGAACATTCTAGGAGGTCTGGTTGCGGAGATATCTTAATTCAAAGTAAATCCATTAAAATCGATTTTTTTGAGTTTTGAAAGTTTACATGACTTTGGATGTCTACAGTTCCACAAATAAGGCTCGGAAGGCCTTGCGGTTTATTAACCGCTTAATCAGTTTTTGGAGAGCTATCCATTGCTGAAAACTAGAGTATTTTTTGGGCTCTGGTTGCAGAGAAATTTTGATTCAAAGTTAATATTTCTTGTTTCAACCCAAAAACTAAAAATCTTAATATGGCCATAACTTCCAAAATAAGGCTCGTAAGAGGTTGCGGTTAGCATTGTTGAACAGATAACGGTCAGGTCCTTGTATTGCCGTTCAAAACTCAACTTTTTTTTTTCCAATCGATTTTCGAAAAAAAGCATGGACTACCCCCTTATCACTAAAAATTAATTTTTTTACGAAAGTCTCTGGAACCCATTGAAACGTACATATATAGAAAGGTTTTGTCAAATGCAACCAGCACATCCAATGCAAACCCTTTTATAGTGTCTAGTTTTCGAGATATTTGCATTCAAAGTTATTTTTTTGAGTTATGAAGGCTTGTATGACTTTGGATGCCTACAGTTCCGCAAATAAGGCTATGACGTCATTTTCGCTTGCAAAACGCTTAATTAGTTTTTCAAGAGCTATCCATAGCTGAAAACTAGAACATTCTAGGAGGTCTGGTTGCGGAGATATCTTAATTCAAAGTAAATCCATTAAAATCGATTTTTTTGAGTTTTGAAAGTTTACATGACTTTGGATGTCTACAGTTCCACAAATAAGGCTCGGAAGGCCTTGCGGTTTATTAACCGCTTAATCAGTTTTTAGAGAGCTATCCATTGCTGAAAACTAGAGTATTTTTTGGGCTCTGGTTGCAGAGAAATTTTGATTCAAAGTTAATATTTCTTGTTTCAACCCAAAAACTAAAAATCTTAATATGGCCATAACTTTCAAAATAAGGCTCGTAAGAGGTTGCGGTTAGCATTGTTGAACAGATAACGGTCAGGTCCTTGCATTGCCGTTCAAAACTCAACTTTTTTTTTTCCAATCGATTTTCGAAAAAAAGCATGGACTACCCCCTTATCACTAAAAATTAATTTTTTTACGAAAGTCTCTGGAACCCATTGAAACGTACATATATAGAAAGGTTTTGTCAAATGCAACCAGCACATCCAAAGCAAACCCTTTTATAATGTCTAGTTTTCGAGATATTTGCATTCAAAGTTATTTTTTTGAGTTATGAAGGCTTGTATGACTTTGGATGCCTACAGTTCCGCAAATAAGGCTATGACGACATTTTCGCTTGCAAAACGCTTAATTAGTTTTTCAAGAGCTATCCATAGCTGAAAACTAGAACATTCTAGGAGGTCTGGTTGCGGAGATATCTTAATTCAAAGTAAATCCATTAAAATCGATTTTTTTGAGTTTTGAAAGTTTACATGACTTTGGATGTCTACAGTTCCACAAATAAGGCTCGGAAGGCCTTGCGGTTTATTAACCGCTTAATCAGTTTTTAGAGAGCTATCCATTGCTGAAAACTAGAGTATTTTTGGGGCTCTGGTTGCAGAGAAATTTTGATTCAAAGTTAATATTTCTTGTTTCAACCCAAAAACTAAAAATCTTAATATGGCCATAACTTCCAAAATAAGGCTCGTAAGAGGTTGCGGTTAGCATTGTTGAACAGATAACGGTCAGGTCCTTGCATTGCCGTTCAAAACTCAACTTTTTTTTTTCCAATCGATTTTCGAAAAAAAGCATGGACTACCCCCTTATCACTAAAAATTAATTTTTTTACGAAAGTCTCTGGAACCCATTGAAACGTACATATATAGAAAGGTTTTGTCAAATGCAACCAGCACATCCAAAGCAAACCCTTTTATAATGTCTAGTTTTCGAGATATTTGCATTCAAAGTTATTTTTTTGAGTTATGAAGGCTTGTATGACTTTGGATGCCTACAGTTCCGCAAATAAGGCTATGACGTCATTTTCGCTTGCAAACGCTTAATTAGTTTTTCAAGAGCTATCCATAGCTGAAAACTAGAACATTCTAGGAGGTCTGGTTGCGGAGATATCTTAATTCAAAGTAAATCCATTAAAATCGATTTTTTTGAGTTTTGAAAGTTTACATGACTTTGGATGTCTACAGTTCCACAAATAAGGCTCGGAAGGCCTTGCGGTTTATTAACCGCTTAATCAGTTTTTGGAGAGCTATCCATTGCTGAAAACTAGAGCATTTTTTGGGCTCTGGTTGCAGAGAAATTTTGATTCAAAGTTAATATTTCTTGTTTCAACCCAAAAACTAAAAATCTTAATATGGCCATAACTTTCAAAATAAGGCTCGTAAGAGGTTGCGGTTAGCATTGTTGAACAGATAACGGTCAGGTCCTTGCATTGCCGTTCAAAACTCAACTTTTTTTTTTCCAATCGATTTTCGAAAAAAAGCATGGACTACCCCCTTATCACTAAAAATTAATTTTTTTACGAAAGTCTCTGGAACCCATTGAAACGTACATATATAGAAAGGTTTTGTCAAATGCAACCAGCACATCCAAAGCAAACCCTTTTATAATGTCTAGTTTTCGAGATATTTGCATTCAAAGTTATTTTTTTGAGTTATGAAGGCTTGTATGACTTTGGATGCCTACAGTTCCGCAAATAAGGCTATGACGTCATTTTCGCTTGCAAAACGCTTAATTAGTTTTTCAAGAGCTATCCATAGCTGAAAACTAGAACATTCTAGGAGGTCTGGTTGCGGAGATATCTTAATTCAAAGTAAATCCTTTAAAATCGATTTTTTTGAGTTTTGAAAGTTTACATGACTTTGGATGTCTACAGTTCCACAAATAAGGCTCGGAAGGCCTTGCGGTTTATTAACCGCTTAATCAGTTTTTAGAGAGCTATCCATTGCTGAAAACTAGAGTATTTTTTGGGCTCTGGTTGCAGAGAAATTTTGATTCAAAGTTAATATTTCTTGTTTCAACCCAAAAACTAAAAATCTTAATATGGCCATAACTTTCAAAATAAGGCTCGTAAGAGGTTGCGGTTAGCATTGTTGAACAGATAACGGTCAGGTCCTTGCATTGCCGTTCAAAACTCAACTTTTTTTTTTCCAATCGATTTTCGAAAAAAAGCATGGACTACCCCCTTATCACTAAAAATTAATTTTTTTACGAAAGTCTCTGGAACCCATTGAAACGTACATATATAGAAAGGTTTTGTCAAATGCAACCAGCACATCCAAAGCAAACCCTTTTATAATGTCTAGTTTTCGAGATATTTGCATTCAAAGTTATTTTTTTGAGTTATGAAGGCTTGTATGACTTTGGATGCCTACAGTTCCGCAAATAAGGCTATGACGTCATTTTCGCTTGCAAACGCTTAATTAGTTTTTCAAGAGCTATCCATAGCTGAAAACTAGAACATTCTAGGAGGTCTGGTTGCGGAGATATCTTAATTCAAAGTAAATCCATTAAAATCGATTTTTTTGAGTTTTGAAAGTTTACATGACTTTGGATGTCTACAGTTCCACAAATAAGGCTCGGAAGGCCTTGCGGTTTATTAACCGCTTAATCAGTTTTTGGAGAGCTATCCATTGCTGAAAACTAGAGCATTTTTTGGGCTCTGGTTGCAGAGAAATTTTGATTCAAAGTTAATATTTCTTGTTTCAACCCAAAAACTAAAAATCTTAATATGGCCATAACTTTCAAAATAAGGCTCGTAAGAGGTTGCGGTTAGCATTGTTGAACAGATAACGGTCAGGTCCTTGCATTGCCGTTCAAAACTCAACTTTTTTTTTTCCAATCGATTTTCGAAAAAAAGCATGGACTACCCCCTTATCACTAAAAATTAATTTTTTTACGAAAGTCTCTGGAACCCATTGAAACGTACATATATAGAAAGGTTTTGTCAAATGCAACCAGCACATCCAAAGCAAACCCTTTTATAATGTCTAGTTTTCGAGATATTTGCATTCAAAGTTATTTTTTTGAGTTATGAAGGCTTGTATGACTTTGGATGCCTACAGTTCCGCAAATAAGGCTATGACGTCATTTTCGCTTGCAAAACGCTTAATTAGTTTTTCAAGAGCTATCCATAGCTGAAAACTAGAACATTCTAGGAGGTCTGGTTGCGGAGATATCTTAATTCAAAGTAAATCCTTTAAAATCGATTTTTTTGAGTTTTGAAAGTTTACATGACTTTGGATGTCTACAGTTCCACAAATAAGGCTCGGAAGGCCTTGCGGTTTATTAACCGCTTAATCAGTTTTTAGAGAGCTATCCATTGCTGAAAACTAGAGTATTTTTTGGGCTCTGGTTGCAGAGAAATTTTGATTCAAAGTTAATATTTCTTGTTTCAACCCAAAAACTAAAAATCTTAATATGGCCATAACTTTCAAAATAAGGCTCGTAAGAGGTTGCGGTTAGCATTGTTGAACAGATAACGGTCAGGTCCTTGTATTGCCGTTCAAAACTCAACTTTTTTTTTTCCAATCGATTTTCGAAAAAAAGCATGGACTACCCCCTTATCACTAAAAATTAATTTTTTTACGAAAGTCTCTGGAACCCATTGAAACGTACATATATAGAAAGGTTTTGTCAAATGCAACCAGCACATCCAAAGCAAACCCTTTTATAATGTCTAGTTTTCGAGATATTTGCATTCAAAGTTATTTTTTTGAGTTATGAAGGCTTGTATGACTTTGGATGCCTACAGTTCCGCAAATAAGGCTATGACGTCATTTTCGCTTGCAAAACGCTTAATTAGTTTTTCAAGAGCTATCCATAGCTGAAAACTAGAACATTCTAGGAGGTCTGGTTGCGGAGATATCTTAATTCAAAGTAAATCCTTTAAAATCGATTTTTTTGAGTTTTGAAAGTTTACATGACTTTGGATGTCTACAGTTCCACAAATAAGGCTCGGAAGGCCTTGCGGTTTATTAACCGCTTAATCAGTTTTTAGAGAGCTATCCATTGCTGAAAACTAGAGTATTTTTTGGGCTCTGGTTGCAGAGAAATTTTGATTCAAAGTTAATATTTCTTGTTTCAACCCAAAAACTAAAAATCTTAATATGGCCATAACTTTCAAAATAAGGCTCGTAAGAGGTTGCGGTTAGCATTGTTGAACAGATAACGGTCAGGTCCTTGTATTGCCGTTCAAAACTCAACTTTTTTTTTTCCAATCGATTTTCGAAAAAAAGCATGGACTACCCCCTTATCACTAAAAATTAATTTTTTTACGAAAGTCTCTGGAACCCATTGAAACGTACATATATAGAAAGGTTTTGTCAAATGCAACCAGCACATCCAAAGCAAACCCTTTTATAATGTCTAGTTTTCGAGATATTTGCATTCAAAGTTATTTTTTTGAGTTATGAAGGCTTGTATGACTTTGGATGCCTACAGTTCCGCAAATAAGGCTATGACGTCATTTTCGCTTGCAAAACGCTTAATTAGTTTTTCAAGAGCTATCCATAGCTGAAAACTAGAACATTCTAGGAGGTCTGGTTGCGGAGATATCTTAATTCAAAGTAAATCCATTAAAATCGATTTTTTTGAGTTTTGAAAGTTTACATGACTTTGGATGTCTACAGTTCCACAAATAAGGCTCGGAAGGCCTTGCGGTTTATTAACCGCTTAATCAGTTTTTCGAGAGCTATCCATTGCTGAAAACTAGAGTATTTTTTGGGCTCTGGTTGCAGAGAAATTTTGATTCAAAGTTAATATTTCTTGTTTCAACCCAAAAACTAAAAATCTTAATATGGCCATAACTTTCAAAATAAGGCTCGTAAGAGGTTGCGGTTAGCATTGTTGAACAGATAACGGTCAGGTCCTTGCATTGCCGTTCAAAACTCAACTTTTTTTTTTCCAATCGATTTTCGAAAAAAAGCATGGACTACCCCCTTATCACTAAAAATTAATTTTTTTACGAAAGTCTCTGGAACCCATTGAAACGTACATATATAGAAAGGTTTTGTCAAATGCAACCAGCACATCCAAAGCAAACCCTTTTATAATGTCTAGTTTTCGAGATATTTGCATTCAAAGTTATTTTTTTGAGTTATGAAGGCTTGTATGACTTTGGATGCCTACAGTTCCGCAAATAAGGCTATGACGTCATTTTCGCTTGCAAAACGCTTAGTTAGTTTTTCAAGAGCTATCCATAGCTGAAAACTAGAACATTCTAGGAGGTCTGGTTGCGGAGATATCTTAATTCAAAGTAAATCCATTAAAATCGATTTTTTTGAGTTTTGAAAGTTTACATGACTTTGGATGTCTACAGTTCCACAAATAAGGCTCGGAAGGCCTTGCGGTTTATTAACCGCTTAATCAGTTTTTAGAGAGCTATCCATTGCTGAAAACTAGAGTATTTTTTGGGCTCTGGTTGCAGAGAAATTTTGATTCAAAGTTAATATTTCTTGTTTCAACCCAAAAACTAAAAATCTTAATATGGCCATAACTTCCAAAATAAGGCTCGTAAGAGGTTGCGGTTAGCATTGTTGAACAGATAACGGTCAGGTCCTTGCATTGCCGTTCAAAACTCAACTTTTTTTTTTCCAATCGATTTTCGAAAAAAAGCATGGACTACCCCCTTATCACTAAAAATTAATTTTTTTACGAAAGTCTCTGGAACCCATTGAAACGTACATATATAGAAAGGTTTTGTCAAATGCAACCAGCACATCCAAAGCAAACCCTTTTATAATGTCTAGTTTTCGAGATATTTGCATTCAAAGTTATTTTTTTGAGTTATGAAGGCTTGTATGACTTTGGATGCCTACAGTTCCGCAAATAAGGCTATGACGTCATTTTCGCTTGCAAAACGCTTTATTAGTTTTTCAAGAGCTATCCATAGCTGAAAACTAGAACATTCTAGGAGGTCTGGTTGCGGAGATATCTTAATTCAAAGTAAATCCATTAAAATCGATTTTTTTGAGTTTTGAAAGTTTACATGACTTTGGATGTCTACAGTTCCACAAATAAGGCTCGGAAGGCCTTGCGGTTTATTAACCGCTTAATCAATTTTTGGAGAGCTATCCATTGCTGAAAACTAGAGCATTTTTTGGGCTCTGGTTGCAGAGAAATTTTGATTCAAAGTTAATATTTCTTGTTTCAACCCAAAAACTAAAAATCTTAATATGGCCATAACTTTCAAAATAAGGCTCGTAAGAGGTTGCGGTTAGCATTGTTGAACAGATAACGGTCAGGTCCTTGCATTGCCGCCGTTCAAAACTCAACTTTTTTTTTTCCAATCGATTTTCGAAAAAAAGCATGGACTACCCCCTTATCACTAAAAATTAATTTTTTTACGAAAGTCTCTGGAACCCATTGAAACGTACATATATAGAAAGGTTTTGTCAAATGCAACCAGCACATCCAAAGCAAACCCTTTTATAATGTCTAGTTTTCGAGATATTTGCATTCAAAGTTATTTTTTTGAGTTATGAAGGCTTGTATGACTTTGGATGCCTACAGTTCCGCAAATAAGGCTATGACGTCATTTTCGCTTGCAAAACGCTTAATTAGTTTTTCAAGAGCTATCCATAGCTGAAAACTAGAACATTCTAGGAGGTCTGGTTGCGGAGATATCTTAATTCAAAGTAAATCCATTAAAATCGATTTTTTTGAGTTTTGAAAGTTTACATGACTTTGGATGTCTACAGTTCCACAAATAAGGCTTGGAAGGCCTTGCAGTTTATTAACCGCTTAATCAGTTTTTAGAGAGCTATCCATTGCTGAAAACTAGAGTATTTTTGGGCTCTGGTTGCAGAGAAATTTTGATTCAAAGTTAATATTTCTTGTTTCAACCCAAAAACTAAAAATCTTAATATGGCCATAACTTTCAAAATAAGGCTCGTAAGAGGTTGCGGTTAGCATTGTTGAACAGATAACGGTCAGGTCCTTGTATTGCCGTTCAAAACTCAACTTTTTTTTTTCCAATCGATTTTCGAAAAAAAGCATGGACTACCCCCTTATCACTAAAAATTAATTTTTTTACGAAAGTCTCTGGAACCCATTGAAACGTACATATATAGAAAGGTTTTGTCAAATGCAACCAGCACATCCAAAGCAAACCCTTTTACAATGTCTAGTTTTCGAGATATTTGCATTCAAAGTTATTTTTTTGAGTTATGAAGGCTTGTATGACTTTGGATGCCTACAGTTCCGCAAATAAGGCTATGACGTCATTTTCGCTTGCAAAACGCTTAATTAGTTTTTCAAGAGCTATCCATAGCTGAAAACTAGAACATTCTAGGAGGTCTGGTTGCGGAGATATCTTAATTCAAAGTAAATCCATTAAAATCGATTTTTTTGAGTTTTGAAAGTTTACATGACTTTGGATGTCTACAGTTCCACAAATAAGGCTCGGAAGGCCTTGCGGTTTATTAACCGCTTAATCAGTTTTTCGAGAGCTATCCATTGCTGAAAACTAGAGTATTTTTTGGGCTCTGGTTGCAGAGAAATTTTGATTCAAAGTTAATATTTCTTGTTTCAACCCAAAAACTAAAAATCTTAATATGGCCATAACTTTCAAAATAAGGCTCGTAAGAGGTTGCGGTTAGCATTGTTGAACAGATAACGGTCAGGTCCTTGCATTGCCGTTCAAAACTCAACTTTTTTTTTTCCAATCGATTTTCGAAAAAAAGCATGGACTACCCCCTTATCACTAAAAATTAATTTTTTTACGAAAGTCTCTGGAACCCATTGAAACGTACATATATAGAAAGGTTTTGTCAAATGCAACCAGCACATCCAAAGCAAACCCTTTTATAATGTCTAGTTTTCGAGATATTTGCATTCAAAGTTATTTTTTTGAGTTATGAAGGCTTGTATGACTTTGGATGCCTACAGTTCCGCAAATAAGGCTATGACGTCATTTTCGCTTGCAAAACGCTTAATTAGTTTTTCAAGAGCTATCCATAGCTGAAAACTAGAACATTCTAGGAGGTCTGGTTGCGGAGATATCTTAATTCAAAGTAAATCCATTAAAATCGATTTTTTTGAGTTTTGAAAGTTTACATGACTTTGGATGTCTACAGTTCCACAAATAAGGCTCGGAAGGCCTTGCGGTTTATTAACCGCTTAATCAGTTTTTAGAGAGCTATCCATTGCTGAAAACTAGAGTATTTTTTGGGCTCTGGTTGCAGAGAAATTTTGATTCAAAGTTAATATTTCTTGTTTCAACCCAAAAACTAAAAATCTTAATATGGCCATAACTTCCAAAATAAGGCTCGTAAGAGGTTGCGGTTAGCATTGTTGAACAGATAACGGTCAGGTCCTTGCATTGCCGTTCAAAACTCAACTTTTTTTTTTCCAATCGATTTTCGAAAAAAAGCATGGACTACCCCCTTATCACTAAAAATTAATTTTTTTACGAAAGTCTCTGGAACCCATTGAAACGTACATATATAGAAAGGTTTTGTCAAATGCAACCAGCACATCCAAAGCAAACCCTTTTATAATGTCTAGTTTTCGAGATATTTGCATTCAAAGTTATTTTTTTGAGTTATGAAGGCTTGTATGACTTTGGATGCCTACAGTTCCGCAAATAAGGCTATGACGTCATTTTCGCTTGCAAAACGCTTAATTAGTTTTTCAAGAGCTATCCATAGCTGAAAACTAGAACATTCTAGGAGGTCTGGTTGCGGAGATATCTTAATTCAAAGTAAATCCATTAAAATCGATTTTTTTGAGTTTTGAAAGTTTACATGACTTTGGATGTCTACAGTTCCACAAATAAGGCTCGGAAGGCCTTGCGGTTTATTAACCGCTTAATCAGTTTTTAGAGAGCTATCCATTGCTGAAAACTAGAGTATTTTTTGGGCTCTGGTTGCAGAGAAATTTTGATTCAAAGTTAATATTTCTTGTTTCAACCCAAAAACTAAAAATCTTAATATGGCCATAACTTCCAAAATAAGGCTCGTAAGAGGTTGCGGTTAGCATTGTTGAACAGATAACGGTCAGGTCCTTGCATTGCCGTTCAAAACTCTACTTTTTTTTTTCCAATCGATTTTCGAAAAAAAGCATGGACTACCCCCTTATCACTAAAAATTAATTTTTTTACGAAAGTCTCTGGAACCCATTGAAACGTACATATATAGAAAGGTTTTGTCAAATGCAACCAGCACATCCAAAGCAAACCCTTTTATAATGTCTAGTTTTCGAGATATTTGCATTCAAAGTTATTTTTTTGAGTTATGAAGGCTTGTATGACTTTGGATGCCTACAGTTCCGCAAATAAGGCTATGACGTCATTTTCGCTTGCAAAACGCTTAATTAGTTTTTCAAGAGCTATCCATAGCTGAAAACTAGAACATTCTAGGAGGTCTGGTTGCGGAGATATCTTAATTCAAAGTAAATCCATTAAAATCGATTTTTTTGAGTTTTGAAAGTTTACATGACTTTGGATGTCTACAGTTTCCACAAATAAGGCTCGGAAGGCCTTGCGGTTTATTAACCGCTTAATCAGTTTTTAGAGAGCTATCCATTGCTGAAAACTAGAGTATTTTTTGGGCTCTGGTTGCAGAGAAATTTTGATTCAAAGTTAATATTTCTTGTTTCAACCCAAAACTAAAAATCTTAATATGGCCATAACTTCCAAAATAAGGCTCGTAAGAGGTTGCGGTTAGCATTGTTGAACAGATAACGGTCAGGTCCTTGCATTGCCGTTCAAAACTCAACTTTTTTTTTTCCAATCGATTTTCGAAAAAAAGCATGGACTACCCCCTTATCACTAAAAATTAATTTTTTTACGAAAGTCTCTGGAACCCATTGAAACGTACATATATAGAAAGGTTTTGTCAAATGCAACCAGCACATCCAAAGCAAACCCTTTTATAATGTCTAGTTTTCGAGATATTTGCATTCAAAGTTATTTTTTTGAGTTATGAAGGCTTGTATGACTTTGGATGCCTACAGTTCCGCAAATAAGGCTATGACGTCATTTTCGCTTGCAAAACGCTTAATTAGTTTTTCAAGAGCTATCCATAGCTGAAAACTAGAACATTCTAGGAGGTCTGGTTGCGGAGATATCTTAATTCAAAGTAAATCCATTAAAATCGATTTTTTTGAGTTTTGAAAGTTTACATGACTTTGGATGTCTACAGTTCCACAAATAAGGCTCGGAAGGCCTTGCGGTTTATTAACCGCTTAATCAGTTTTTAGAGAGCTATCCATTGCTGAAAACTAGAGTATTTTTTGGGCTCTGGTTGCAGAGAAATTTTGATTCAAAGTTAATATTTCTTGTTTCAACCCAAAAACTAAAAATCTTAATATGGCCATAACTTTCAAAATAAGGCTCGTAAGAGGTTGCGGTTAGCAATTGTTGAACAGATAACGGTCAGGGTCCTTGCATTGGCCGTTCAAAACTCAACTTTTTTTTTTCCAATCGATTTTCGAAAAAAAGCATGGACTACCCCCTTATCACTAAAAATTAATTTTTTTACGAAAGTCTCTGGAACCCATTGAAACGTACATATATAGAAAGGTTTTGTCAAATGCAACCAGCACATCCAAAGCAAACCCTTTTATAATGTCTAGTTTTCGAGATATTTGCATTCAAAGTTATTTTTTTGAGTTATGAAGGCTTGTATGACTTTGGATGCCTACAGTTCCCGCAAATAAGGCTATGACGTCATTTTCGCTTGCAAAACGCTTAATTAGTTTTTCAAGAGCTATCCATAGCTGAAAACTAGAACATTCTAGGAGGTCTGGTTGCGGAGATATCTTAATTCAAAGTAAATCCCATTAAAATCGATTTTTTTGAGTTTTGAAAGTTTACATGACTTTGGATGTCTACAGTTCCACAAATAAGGCTCGGAAGGCCTTGCGGTTTATAACCGCTTAATCAGTTTTTAGAGAGCTATCCATTGCTGAAAACTAGAGTATTTTTTGGGCTCTGGTTGCAGAGAAATTTTGATTCAAAGTTAATATTTCTTGTTTCAACCCAAAAACTAAAAATCTTAATATGGCCATAACTTCCAAAATAAGGCTCGTAAGAGGTTGCGGTTAGCATTGTTGAACAGATAACGGTCAGGTCCTTGCATTGCCGTTCAAAACTCAACTTTTTTTTTTCCAATCGATTTTCGAAAAAAAGCATGGACTAAATTATCACTAAATTATCACCCTTATCACTAAAAATTAATTTTTTTACGAAAGTCTCTGGAACCCATTGAAACGTACATATATAGAAAGGTTTTGTCAAATGCAACCAGCACATCCAAAGCAAACCCTTTTATAATGTCTAGTTTTCGAGATATTTGCATTCAAAGTTATTTTTTTGAGTTATGAAGGCTTGTATGACTTTGGATGCCTACAGTTCCGCAAATAAGGCTATGACGTCATTTTCGCTTGCAAAACGCTTAATTAGTTTTTCAAGAGCTATCCATAGCTGAAAACTAGAACATTCTAGGAGGTCTGGTTGCGGAGATATCTTAATTCAAAGTAAATCCATTAAAATCGATTTTTTTGAGTTTTGAAAGTTTACATGACTTTGGATGTCTACAGTTCCACAAATAAGGCTCGGAAGGCCTTGCGGTTTATTAACCGCTTAATCAGTTTTTAGAGAGCTATCCATTGCTGAAAACTAGAGTATTTTTTGGGCTCTGGTTGCAGAGAAATTTTGATTCAAAGTTAATATTTCTTGTTTCAACCCAAAAACTAAAAATCTTAATATGGCCATAACTTTCAAAATAAGGCTCGTAAGAGGTTGCGGTTAGCATTGTTGAACAGATAACGGTCAGGTCCTTGCATTGCCGTTCAAAACTCAACTTTTTTTTTTCCAATCGATTTTCGAAAAAAAGCATGGACTACCCCCTTATCACTAAAAATTAATTTTTTTACGAAAGTCTCTGGAACCCATTGAAACGTACATATATAGAAAGGTTTTGTCAAATGCAACCAGCACATCCAAAGCAAACCCTTTTATAATGTCTAGTTTTCGAGATATTTGCATTCAAAGTTATTTTTTTGAGTTATGAAGGCTTGTATGACTTTGGATGCCTACAGTTCCGCAAATAAGGCTATGACGTCATTTTCGCTTGCAAAACGCTTAATTAGTTTTTCAAGAGCTATCCATAGCTGAAAACTAGAACATTCTAGGAGGTCTGGTTGCGGAGATATCTTAATTCAAAGTAAATCCATTAAAATCGATTTTTTTGAGTTTTGAAAGTTTACATGACTTTGGATGTCTACAGTTCCACAAATAAGGCTCGGAAGGCCTTGCGGTTTATTAACCGCTTAATCAGTTTTTAGAGAGCTATCCATTGCTGAAAACTAGAGTATTTTTTGGGCTCTGGTTGCAGAGAAATTTTGATTCAAAGTTAATATTTCTTGTTTCAACCCAAAAACTAAAAATCTTAATATGGCCATAACTTCCAAAATAAGGCTCGTAAGAGGTTGCGGTTAGCATTGTTGAACAGATAACGGTCAGGTCCTTGCATTGCCGTTCAAAACTCAACTTTTTTTTTCCAATCGATTTTCGAAAAAAAGCATGGACTACCCCCTTATCACTAAAAATTAATTTTTTTACGAAAGTCTCTGGAACCCATTGAAACGTACATATATAGAAAGGTTTTGTCAAATGCAACCAGCAGATCCAAAGCAAACCCTTTTATAATGTCTAGTTTTCGAGATATTTGCATTCAAAGTTATTTTTTTGAGTTATGAAGGCTTGTATGACTTTGGATGCCTACAGTTCCGCAAATAAGGCTATGACGTCATTTTCGCTTGCAAAACGCTTAATTAGTTTTTCAAGAGCTATCCATAGCTGAAAACTAGAACATTCTAGGAGGTCTGGTTGCGGAGATATCTTAATTCAAAGTAAATCCATTAAAATCGATTTTTTTGAGTTTTGAAAGTTTACATGACTTTGGATGTCTACAGTTCCACAAATAAGGCTCGGAAGGCCTTGCGGTTTATTAACCGCTTAATCAGTTTTTAGAGAGCTATCCATTGCTGAAAACTAGAGTATTTTTTGGGCTCTGGTTGCAGAGAAATTTTGATTCAAAGTTAATATTTCTTGTTTCAACCCAAAAACTAAAAATCTTAATATGGCCATAACTTTCAAAATAAGGCTCGTAAGAGGTTGCGGTTAGCATTGTTGAACAGATAACGGTCAGGTCCTTGCATTGCCGTTCAAAACTCAACTTTTTTTTTCCAATCGATTTTCGAAAAAAAGCATGGACTACCCCCTTATCACTAAAAATTAATTTTTTTACGAAAGTCTCTGGAACCCATTGAAACGTACATATATAGAAAGGTTTTGTCAAATGCAACCAGCACATCCAAAGCAAACCCTTTTATAATGTCTAGTTTTCGAGATATTTGCATTCAAAGTTATTTTTTTGAGTTATGAAGGCTTGTATGACTTTGGATGCCTACAGTTCCGCAAATAAGGCTATGACGTCATTTTCGCTTGCAAAACGCTTAATTAGTTTTTCAAGAGCTATCCATAGCTGAAAACTAGAACATTCTAGGAGGTCTGGTTGCGGAGATATCTTAATTCAAAGTAAATCCATTAAAATCGATTTTTTTGAGTTTTGAAAGTTTACATGACTTTGGATGTCTACAGTTCCACAAATAAGGCTCGGAAGGCCTTGCGGTTTATTAACCGCTTAATCAGTTTTTAGAGAGCTATCCATTGCTGAAAACTAGAGTATTTTTTGGGCTCTGGTTGCAGAGAAATTTTGATTCAAAGTTAATATTTCTTGTTTCAACCCAAAAACTAAAAATCTTAATATGGCCATAACTTTCAAAATAAGGCTCGTAAGAGGTTGCGGTTAGCATTGTTGAACAGATAACGGTCAGGTCCTTGCATTGCCGTTCAAAACTCAACTTTTTTTTTCCAATCGATTTTCGAAAAAAAGCATGGACTACCCCCTTATCACTAAAAATTAATTTTTTTACGAAAGTCTCTGGAACCCATTGAAACGTACATATATAGAAAGGTTTTGTCAAATGCAACCAGCACATCCAAAGCAAACCCTTTTATAATGTCTAGTTTTCGAGATATTTGCATTCAAAGTTATTTTTTTGAGTTATGAAGGCTTGTATGACTTTGGATGCCTACAGTTCCGCAAATAAGGCTATGACGTCATTTTCGCTTGCAAAACGCTTTATTAGTTTTTCAAGAGCTATCCATAGCTGAAAACTAGAACATTCTAGGAGGTCTGGTTGCGGAGATATCTTAATTCAAAGTAAATCCATTAAAATCGATTTTTTTGAGTTTTGAAAGTTTACATGACTTTGGATGTCTACAGTTCCACAAATAAGGCTCGGAAGGCCTTGCGGTTTATTAACCGCTTAATCAGTTTTTAGAGAGCTATCCATTGCTGAAAACTAGAGTATTTTTTGGGCTCTGGTTGCAGAGAAATTTTGATTCAAAGTTAATATTTCTTGTTTCAACCCAAAAACTAAAAATCTTAATATGGCCATAACTTCCAAAATAAGGCTCGTAAGAGGTTGCGGTTAGCATTGTTGAACAGATAACGGTCAGGTCCTTGCATTGCCGTTCAAAACTCAACTTTTTTTTTTTCCAATCGATTTTCGAAAAAAAGCATGGACTACCCCCTTATCACTAAAAATTAATTTTTTTACGAAAGTCTCTGGAACCCATTGAAACGTACATATATAGAAAGGTTTTGTCAAATGCAACCAGCACATCCAAAGCAAACCCTTTTATAATGTCTAGTTTTCGAGATATTTGCATTCAAAGTTATTTTTTTGAGTTATGAAGGCTTGTATGACTTTGGATGCCTACAGTTCCGCAAATAAGGCTATGACGTCATTTTTGCTTGCAAAACGCTTAATTAGTTTTTCAAGAGCTATCCATAGCTGAAAACTAGAACATTCTAGGAGGTCTGGTTGCGGAGATATCTTAATTCAAAGTAAATCCATTAAAATCGATTTTTTTGAGTTTTGAAAGTTTACATGACTTTGGATGTCTACAGTTCCACAAATAAGGCTCGGAAGGCCTTGCGGTTTATTAACCGCTTAATCAGTTTTTGGAGAGCTATCCATTGCTGAAAACTAGAGCATTTTTTGGGCTCTGGTTGCAGAGAAATTTTGATTCAAAGTTAATATTTCTTGTTTCAACCCAAAAACTAAAAATCTTAATATGGCCATAACTTTCAAAATAAGGCTCGTAAGAGGTTGCGGTTAGCATTGTTGAACAGATAACGGTCAGGTCCTTGCATTGCCGTTCAAAACTCAACTTTTTTTTTTTCCAATCGATTTTCGAAAAAAAGCATGGACTACCCCCTTATCACTAAAAATTAATTTTTTTACGAAAGTCTCTGGAACCCATTGAAACGTACATATATAGAAAGGTTTTGTCAAATGCAACCAGCACATCCAAAGCAAACCCTTTTATAATGTCTAGTTTTCGAGATATTTGCATTCAAAGTTATTTTTTTGAGTTATGAAGGCTTGTATGACTTTGGATGCCTACAGTTCCGCAAATAAGGCTATGACGTCATTTTCGCTTGCAAAACGCTTAATTAGTTTTTCAAGAGCTATCCATAGCTGAAAACTAGAACATTCTAGGAGGTCTGGTTGCGGAGATATCTTAATTCAAAGTAAATCCATTAAAATCGATTTTTTTGAGTTTTGAAAGTTTACATGACTTTGGATGTCTACAGTTCCACAAATAAGGCTCGGAAGGCCTTGCGGTTTATTAACCGCTTAATCAGTTTTTAGAGAGCTATCCATTGCTGAAAACTAGAGTATTTTTTGGGCTCTGGTTGCAGAGAAATTTTGATTCAAAGTTAATATTTCTTGTTTCAACCCAAAAACTAAAAATCTTAATATGGTCATAACTTCCAAAATAAGGCTCGTAAGAGGTTGCGGTTAGCATTGTTGAACAGATAACGGTCAGGTCCTTGCATTGCCGTTCAAAACTCAACTTTTTTTTTTCCAATCGATTTTCGAAAAAAAGCATGGACTACCCCCTTATCACTAAAAATTAATTTTTTTACGAAAGTCTCTGGAACCCATTGAAACGTACATATATAGAAAGGTTTTGTCAAATGCAACCAGCACATCCAAAGCAAACCCTTTTATAATGTCTAGTTTTCGAGATATTTGCATTCAAAGTTATTTTTTTGAGTTATGAAGGCTTGTATGACTTTGGATGCCTACAGTTCCGCAAATAAGGCTATGACGTCATTTTCGCTTGCAAAACGCTTAATTAGTTTTTCAAGAGCTATCCATAGCTGAAAACTAGAACATTCTAGGAGGTCTGGTTGCGGAGATATCTTAATTCAAAGTAAATCCATTAAAATCGATTTTTTTGAGTTTTGAAAGTTTACATGACTTTGGATGTCTACAGTTCCACAAATAAGGCTCGGAAGGCCTTGCGGTTTATTAACCGCTTAATCAGTTTTTGGAGAGCTATCCATTGCTGAAAACTAGAGCATTTTTTGGGCTCTGGTTGCAGAGAAATTTTGATTCAAAGTTAATATTTCTTGTTTCAACCCAAAAACTAAAAATCTTAATATGGCCATAACTTTCAAAATAAGGCTCGTAAGAGGTTGCGGTTAGCATTGTTGAACAGATAACGGTCAGGTCCTTGCATTGCCGTTCAAAACTCAACTTTTTTTTTTCCAATCGATTTTCGAAAAAAAGCATGGACTACCCCCTTATCACTAAAAATTAATTTTTTTACGAAAGTCTCTGGAACCCATTGAAACGTACATATATAGAAAGGTTTTGTCAAATGCAACCAGCACATCCAAAGCAAACCCTTTTATAATGTCTAGTTTTCGAGATATTTGCATTCAAAGTTATTTTTTTGAGTTATGAAGGCTTGTATGACTTTGGATGCCTACAGTTCCGCAAATAAGGCTATGACGTCATTTTCGCTTGCAAAACGCTTAATTAGTTTTTCAAGAGCTATCCATAGCTGAAAACTAGAACATTCTAGGAGGTCTGGTTGCGGAGATATCTTAATTCAAAGTAAATCCATTAAAATCGATTTTTTTGAGTTTTGAAAGTTTACATGACTTTGGATGTCTACAGTTCCACAAATAAGGCTCGGAAGGCCTTGCGGTTTATTAACCGCTTAATCAGTTTTTTGAGAGCTATCCATTGCTGAAAACTAGAGTATTTTTTGGGCTCTGGTTGCAGAGAAATTTTGATTCAAAGTTAATATTTCTTGTTTCAACCCAAAAACTAAAAATCTTAATATGGCCATAACTTTCAAAATAAGGCTCGTAAGAGGTTGCGGTTAGCATTGTTGAACAGATAACGGTCAGGTCCTTGCATTGCCGTTCAAAACTCAACTTTTTTTTTTCCAATCGATTTTCGAAAAAAAGCATGGACTACCCCCTTATCACTAAAAATTAATTTTTTTACGAAAGTCTCTGGAACCCATTGAAACGTACATATATAGAAAGGTTTTGTCAAATGCAACCAGCACATCCAAAGCAAACCCTTTTATAATGTCTAGTTTTCGAGATATTTGCATTCAAAGTTATTTTTTTGAGTTATGAAGGCTTGTATGACTTTGGATGCCTACAGTTCCGCAAATAAGGCTATGACGTCATTTTCGCTTGCAAAACGCTTAATTAGTTTTTCAAGAGCTATCCATAGCTGAAAACTAGAACATTCTAGGAGGTCTGGTTGCGGAGATATCTTAATTCAAAGTAAATCCATTAAAATCGATTTTTTTGAGTTTTGAAAGTTTACATGACTTTGGATGTCTACAGTTCCACAAATAAGGCTCGGAAGGCCTTGCGGTTTATTAACCGCTTAATCAGTTTTTGGAGAGCTATCCATTGCTGAAAACTAGAGCATTTTTTGGGCTCTGGTTGCAGAGAAATTTTGATTCAAAGTTAATATTTCTTGTTTCAACCCAAAAACTAAAAATCTTAATATGGCCATAACTTTCAAAATAAGGCTCGTAAGAGGTTGCGGTTAGCATTGTTGAACAGATAACGGTCAGGTCCTTGCATTGCCGTTCAAAACTCAACTTTTTTTTTCCAATCGATTTTCGAAAAAAAGCATGGACTACCCCCTTATCACTAAAAATTAATTTTTTTACGAAAGTCTCTGGAACCCATTGAAACGTACATATATAGAAAGGTTTTGTCAAATGCAACCAGCACATCCAAAGCAAACCCTTTTATAATGTCTAGTTTTCGAGATATTTGCATTCAAAGTTATTTTTTTGAGTTATGAAGGCTTGTATGACTTTGGATGCCTACAGTTCCGCAAATAAGGCTATGACGTCATTTTCGCTTGCAAAACGCTTAATTAGTTTTTTAAGAGCTATCCATAGCTGAAAACTAGAACATTCTAGGAGGTCTGGTTGCGGAGATATCTTAATTCAAAGTAAATCCATTAAAATCGATTTTTTTGAGTTTTGAAAGTTTACATGACTTTGGATGTCTACAGTTCCACAAATAAGGCTCGGAAGGCCTTGCGGTTTATTAACCGCTTAATTAGTTTTTAGAGAGCTATCCATTGCTGAAAACTAGAGTATTTTTTGGGCTCTGGTTGCAGAGAAATTTTGATTCAAAGTTAATATTTCTTGTTTCAACCCAAAAACTAAAAATCTTAATATGGCCATAACTTTCAAAATAAGGCTCGTAAGAGGTTGCGGTTAGCATTGTTGAACAGATAACGGTCAGGTCCTTGCATTGCCGTTCAAAACTCAACTTTTTTTTTTCCAATCGATTTTCGAAAAAAAGCATGGACTACCCCCTTATCACTAAAAATTAATTTTTTTACGAAAGTCTCTGGAACCCATTGAAACGTACATATATAGAAAGGTTTTGTCAAATGCAACCAGCACATCCAAAGCAAACCCTTTTATAATGTCTAGTTTTCGAGATATTTGCATTCAAAGTTATTTTTTTGAGTTATGAAGGCTTGTATGACTTTGGATGCCTACAGTTCCGCAAATAAGGCTATGACGTCATTTTCGCTTGCAAAACGCTTAATTAGTTTTTCAAGAGCTATCCATAGCTGAAAACTAGAACATTCTAGGAGGTCTGGTTGCGGAGATATCTTAATTCAAAGTAAATCCATTAAAATCGATTTTTTTGAGTTTTGAAAGTTTACATGACTTTGGATGTCTACAGTTCCACAAATAAGGCTCGGAAGGCCTTGCGGTTTATTAACCGCTTAATCAGTTTTTAGAGAGCTATCCATTGCTGAAAACTAGAGTATTTTTTGGGCTCTGGTTGCAGAGAAATTTTGATTCAAAGTTAATATTTCTTGTTTCAACCCAAAAACTAAAAATCTTAATATGGCCATAACTTTCAAAATAAGGCTCGTAAGAGGTTGCGGTTAGCATTGTTGAACAGATAACGGTCAGGTCCTTGCATTGCCGTTCAAAACTCAACTTTTTTTTTTCCAATGGATTTTCGAAAAAAAGCATGGACTACCCCCTTATCACTAAAAATTAATTTTTTTACGAAAGTCTCTGGAACCCATTGAAACGTACATATATAGAAAGGTTTTGTCAAATGCAACCAGCACATCCAAAGCAAACCCTTTTATAATGTCTAGTTTTCGAGATATTTGCATTCAAAGTTATTTTTTTGAGTTATGAAGGCTTGTATGACTTTGGATGCCTACAGTTCCGCAAATAAGGCTATGACGTCATTTTCGCTTGCAAAACGCTTAATTAGTTTTTCAAGAGCTATCCATAGCTGAAAACTAGAACATTCTAGGAGGTCTGGTTGCGGAGATATCTTAATTCAAAGTAAATCCATTAAAATCGATTTTTTTGAGTTTTGAAAGTTTACATGACTTTGGATGTCTACAGTTCCACAAATAAGGCTCGGAAGGCCTTGCGGTTTATTAACCGCTTAATCAGTTTTTGGAGAGCTATCCATTGCTGAAAACTAGAGCATTTTTTGGGCTCTGGTTGCAGAGAAATTTTGATTCAAAGTTAATATTTCTTGTTTCAACCCAAAAACTAAAAATCTTAATATGGCCATAACTTCCAAAATAAGGCTCGTAAGAGGTTGCGGTTAGCATTGTTGAACAGATAACGGTCAGGTCCTTGCATTGCCGTTCAAAACTCAACTTTTTTTTTTCCAATCGATTTTCGAAAAAAAGCATGGACTACCCCCTTATCACTAAAAATTAATTTTTTTACGAAAGTCTCTGGAACCCATTGAAACGTACATATATAGAAAGGTTTTGTCAAATGCAACCAGCACATCCAAAGCAAACCCTTTTATAATGTCTAGTTTTCGAGATATTTGCATTCAAAGTTATTTTTTTGAGTTATGAAGGCTTGTATGACTTTGGATGCCTACAGTTCCGCAAATAAGGCTATGACGTCATTTTCGCTTGCAAAACGCTTAATTAGTTTTTCAAGAGCTATCCATAGCTGAAAACTAGAACATTCTAGGAGGTCTGGTTGCGGAGATATCTTAATTCAAAGTAAATCCATTAAAATCGATTTTTTTGAGTTTTGAAAGTTTACATGACTTTGGATGTCTACAGTTCCACAAATAAGGTTCGGAAGGCCTTGCGGTTTATTAACCGCTTAATCAGTTTTTGGAGAGCTATCCATTGCTGAAAACTAGAGCATTTTTTGGGCTCTGGTTGCAGACAAATTTTGATTCAAAGTTAATATTTCTTGTTTCAACCCAAAAACTAAAAATCTTAATATGGCCATAACTTTCAAAATAAGGCTCGTAAGAGGTTGCGGTTAGCATTGTTGAACAGATAACGGTCAGGTCCTTGCATTGCCGTTCAAAACTCAACTTTTTTTTTTCCAATCGATTTTCGAAAAAAAGCATGGACTACCCCCTTATCACTAAAAATTAATTTTTTTACGAAAGTCTCTGGAACCCATTGAAACGTACATATATAGAAAGGTTTTGTCAAATGCAACCAGCACATCCAAAGCAAACCCTTTTATAATGTCTAGTTTTCGAGATATTTGCATTCAAAGTTATTTTTTTGAGTTATGAAGGCTTGTATGACTTTGGATGCCTACAGTTCCGCAAATAAGGCTATGACGTCATTTTCGCTTGCAAAACGCTTAATTAGTTTTTCAAGAGCTATCCATAGCTGAAAACTAGAACATTCTAGGAGGTCTGGTTGCGGAGATATCTTAATTCAAAGTAAATCCATTAAAATCGATTTTTTTGAGTTTTGAAAGTTTACATGACTTTGGATGTCTACAGTTCCACAAATAAGGCTCGGAAGGCCTTGCGGTTTATTAACCGCTTAATCAGTTTTTGGAGAGCTATCCATTACTGAAAACTAGAGCATTTTTTGGGCTCTGGTTGCAGAGAAATTTTGATTCAAAGTTAATATTTCTTGTTTCAACCCAAAAACTAAAAATCTTAATATGGCCATAACTTTCAAAATAAGGCTCGTAAGAGGTTGCGGTTAGCATTGTTGAACAGATAACGGTCAGGTCCTTGCATTTCCGTTCAAAACTCAACTTTTTTTTTCCAATCGATTTTCGAAAAAAAGCATGGACTACCCCCTTATCACTAAAAATTAATTTTTTTACGAAAGTCTCTGGAACCCATTGAAACGTACATATATAGAAAGGTTTTGTCAAATGCAACCAGCACATCCAAAGCAAACCCTTTTATAATGTCTAGTTTTCGAGATATTTGCATTCAAAGTTATTTTTTTGAGTTATGAAGGCTTGTATGACTTTGGATGCCTACAGTTCCGCAAATAAGGCTATGACGTCATTTTCGCTTGCAAAACGCTTAATTAGTTTTTCAAGAGCTATCCATAGCTGAAAACTAGAACATTCTAGGAGGTCTGGTTGCGGAGATATCTTAATTCAAAGTAAATCCATTAAAATCGATTTTTTTGAGTTTTGAAAGTTTACATGACTTTGGATGTCTACAGTTCCACAAATAAGGCTCGGAAGGCCTTGCGGTTTATTAACCGCTTAATCAGTTTTTGGAGAGCTATCCATTGCTGAAAACTAGAGCATTTTTTGGGCTCTGGTTGCAGAGAAATTTTGATTCAAAGTTAATATTTCTTGTTTCAACCCAAAAACTAAAAATCTTAATATGGCCATAACTTCCAAAATAAGGCTCGTAAGAGGTTGCGGTTAGCATTGTTGAACAGATAACGGTCAGGTCCTTGCATTGCCGTTCAAAACTCAACTTTTTTTTTCCAATCGATTTTCGAAAAAAAGCATGGACTACCCCCTTATCACTAAAAATTAATTTTTTTACGAAAGTCTCTGGAACCCATTGAAACGTACATATATAGAAAGGTTTTGTCAAATGCAACCAGCACATCCAAAGCAAACCCTTTTATAATGTCTAGTTTTCGAGATATTTGCATTCAAAGTTATTTTTTTGAGTTATGAAGGCTTGTATGACTTTGGATGCCTACAGTTCCGCAAATAAGGCTATGACGTCATTTTCGCTTGCAAAACGCTTAATTAGTTTTTCAAGAGCTATCCATAGCTGAAAACTAGAACATTCTAGGAGGTCTGGTTGCGGAGATATCTTAATTCAAAGTAAATCCATTAAAATCGATTTTTTTGAGTTTTGAAAGTTTACATGACTTTGGATGTCTACAGTTCCACAAATAAGGCTCGGAAGGCCTTGCGGTTTATTAACCGCTTAATCAGTTTTTCGAGAGCTATCCATTGCTGAAAACTAGAGTATTTTTTGGGCTCTGGTTGCAGAGAAATTTTGATTCAAAGTTAATATTTCTTGTTTCAACCCAAAAACTAAAAATCTTAATATGGCCATAACTTCCAAAATAAGGCTCGTAAGAGGTTGCGGTTAGCATTGTTGAACAGATAACGGTCAGGTCCTTGCATTGCCGTTCAAAACTCAACTTTTTTTTTCCAATCGATTTTCGAAAAAAAGCATGGACTACCCCCTTATCACTAAAAATTAATTTTTTTACGAAAGTCTCTGGAACCCATTGAAACGTACATATATAGAAAGGTTTTGTCAAATGCAACCAGCACATCCAAAGCAAACCCTTTTATAATGTCTAGTTTTCGAGATATTTGCATTCAAAGTTATTTTTTTGAGTTATGAAGGCTTGTATGACTTTGGATGCCTACAGTTCCGCAAATAAGGCTATGACGTCATTTTCGCTTGCAAAACGCTTAATTAGTTTTTCAAGAGCTATCCATAGCTGAAAACTAGAACATTCTAGGAGGTCTGGTTGCGGAGATATCTTAATTCAAAGTAAATCCATTAAAATCGATTTTTTTGAGTTTTGAAAGTTTACATGACTTTGGATGTCTACAGTTCCACAAATAAGGCTCGGAAGGCCTTGCGGTTTATTAACCGCTTAATCAGTTTTTCGAGAGCTATCCATTGCTGAAAACTAGAGTATTTTTTGGGCTCTGGTTGCAGAGAAATTTTGATTCAAAGTTAATATTTCTTGTTTCAACCCAAAAACTAAAAATCTTAATATGGCCATAACTTCCAAAATAAGGCTCGTAAGAGGTTGCGGTTAGCATTGTTGAACAGATAACGGTCAGGTCCTTGCATTGCCGTTCAAAACTCAACTTTTTTTTTCCAATCGATTTTCGAAAAAAAGCATGGACTACCCCCTTATCACTAAAAATTAATTTTTTTACGAAAGTCTCTGGAACCCATTGAAACGTACATATATAGAAAGGTTTTGTCAAATGCAACCAGCACATCCAAAGCAAACCCTTTTATAATGTCTAGTTTTCGAGATATTTGCATTCAAAGTTATTTTTTTGAGTTATGAAGGCTTGTATGACTTTGGATGCCTACAGTTCCGCAAATAAGGCTATGACGTCATTTTCGCTTGCAAAACGCTTAATTAGTTTTTCAAGAGCTATCCATAGCTGAAAACTAGAACATTCTAGGAGGTCTGGTTGCGGAGATATCTTAATTCAAAGTAAATCCATTAAAATCGATTTTTTTGAGTTTTGAAAGTTTACATGACTTTGGATGTCTACAGTTCCACAAATAAGGCTCGGAAGGCCTTGCGGTTTATTAACCGCTTAATCAGTTTTTAGAGAGCTATCCATTGCTGAAAACTAGAGTATTTTTTGGGCTCTGGTTGCAGAGAAATTTTGATTCAAAGTTAATATTTCTTGTTTCAACCCAAAAACTAAAAATCTTAATATGGCCATAACTTCCAAAATAAGGCTCGTAAGAGGTTGCGGTTAGCATTGTTGAACAGATAACGGTCAGGTCCTTGCATTGCCGTTCAAAACTCAACTTTTTTTTTTCAATCGATTTTCGAAAAAAAGCATGGACTACCCCCTTATCACTAAAAATTAATTTTTTTACGAAAGTCTCTGGAACCCATTGAAACGTACATATATAGAAAGGTTTTGTCAAATGCAACCAGCACATCCAAAGCAAACCCTTTTATAATGTCTAGTTTTCGAGATATTTGCATTCAAAGTTATTTTTTGGAGTTATGAAGGCTTGTATGACTTTGGATGCCTACAGTTCCGCAAATAAGGCTATGACGTCATTTTCGCTTGCAAAACGCTTAATTAGTTTTTCAAGAGCTATCCATAGCTGAAAACTAGAACATTCTAGGAGGTCTGGTTGCGGAGATATCTTAATTCAAAGTAAATCCATTAAAATCGATTTTTTTGAGTTTTGAAAGTTTACATGACTTTGGATGTCTACAGTTCCACAAATAAGGCTCGGAAGGCCTTGCGGTTTATTAACCGCTTAATCAGTTTTTAGAGAGCTATCCATTGCTGAAAACTAGAGTATTTTTTGGGCTCTGGTTGCAGAGAAATTTTGATTCAAAGTTAATATTTCTTGTTTCAACCCAAAAACTAAAAATCTTAATATGGCCATAACTTTCAAAACAAGGCTCGTAAGAGGTTGCGGTTAGCATTGTTGAACAGATAACGGTCAGGTCCTTGCATTGCCGTTCAAAACTCAACTTTTTTTTTTCCAATCGATTTTCGAAAAAAAGCATGGACTACCCCCTTATCACTAAAAATTAATTTTTTTACGAAAGTCTCTGGAACCCATTGAAACGTACATATATAGAAAGGTTTTGTCAAATGCAACCAGCACATCCAAAGCAAACCCTTTTATAATGTCTAGTTTTCGAGATATTTGCATTCAAAGTTATTTTTTTGAGTTATGAAGGCTTGTATGACTTTGGATGCCTACAGTTCCGCAAATAAGGCTATGACGTCATTTTCGCTTGCAAAACGCTTAATTAGTTTTTCAAGAGCTATCCATAGCTGAAAACTAGAACATTCTAGGATGTCTGGTTGCGGAGATATCTTAATTCAAAGTAAATCCATTAAAATCGATTTTTTTGAGTTTTGAAAGTTTGCATGACTTTGGATGTCTACAGTTCCACAAATAAGGCTCGGAAGGCCTTGCGGTTTATTAACCGCTTAATCAGTTTTTGGAGAGCTATCCATTGCTGAAAACTAGAGCATTTTTTGGGCTCTGGTTGCAGAGAAATTTTGATTCAAAGTTAATATTTCTTGTTTCAACCCAAAAACTAAAAATCTTAATATGGCCATAACTTTCAAAATAAGGCTCGTAAGAGGTTGCGGTTAGCATTGTTGAACAGATAACGGTCAGGTCCTTGCATTGCCGTTCAAAACTCAACTTTTTTTTTTCCAATCGATTTTCGAAAAAAAGCATGGACTACCCCCTTATCACTAAAAATTAATTTTTTTACGAAAGTCTCTGGAACCCATTGAAACGTACATATATAGAAAGGTTTTGTCAAATGCAACCAGCACATCCAAAGCAAACCCTTTTATAATGTCTAGTTTTGGAGATATTTGCATTCAAAGTTATTTTTTTGAGTTATGAAGGCTTGTATGACTTTGGATGCCTACAGTTCCGCAAATAAGGCTATGACGTCATTTTCGCTTGCAAAACGCTTAATTAGTTTTTCAAGAGCTATCCATAGCTGAAAACTAGAACATTCTAGGAGGTCTGGTTGCGGAGATATCTTAATTCAAAGTAAATCCATTAAAATCGATTTTTTTGAGTTTTGAAAGTTTACATGACTTTGGATGTCTACAGTTCCACAAATAAGGCTCGGAAGGCCTTGCGGTTTATTAACCGCTTAATCAGTTTTTAGAGAGCTATCCATTGCTGAAAACTGAGTATTTTTTGGGCTCTGGTTGCAGAGAAATTTTGATTCAAAGTTAATATTTCTTGTTTCAACCCAAAAACTAAAAATCTTAATATGGCCATAACTTCCAAAATAAGGCTCGTAAGATGTTGCGGTTAGCATTGTTGAACAGATAACGGTCAGGTCCTTGCATTGCCGTTCAAAACTCAACTTTTTTTTTTCAATCGATTTTCGAAAAAAAGCATGGACTACCCCCTTATCACTAAAAATTAATTTTTTTACGAAAGTCTCTGGAACCCATTGAAACGTACATATATAGAAAGGTTTTGTCAAATGCAACCAGCACATCCAAAGCAAACCCTTTTATAATGTCTAGTTTTCGAGATATTTGCATTCAAAGTTATTTTTTTGAGTTATGAAGGCTTGTATGACTTTGGATGCCTACAGTTCCGCAAATAAGGCTATGACGTCATTTTCGCTTGCAAAACGCTTAATTAGTTTTTCAAGAGCTATCCATAGCTGAAAACTAGAACATTCTAGGAGGTCTGGTTGCGGAGATATCTTAATTCAAAGTAAATCCATTAAAATCGATTTTTTTGAGTTTTGAAAGTTTACATGACTTTGGATGTCTACAGTTCCACAAATAAGGCTCGGAAGGCCTTGCGGTTTATTAACCGCTTAATCAGTTTTTAGAGAGCTATCCATTGCTGAAAACTAGAGTATTTTTTGGGCTCTGGTTGCAGAGAAATTTTGATTCAAAGTTAATATTTCTTGTTTCAACCCAAAAACTAAAAATCTTAATATGGCCATAACTTTCAAAACAAGGCTCGTAAGAGGTTGCGGTTAGCATTGTTGAACAGATAACGGTCAGGTCCTTGCATTGCCGTTCAAAACTCAACTTTTTTTTTCCAATCGATTTTCGAAAAAAAGCATGGACTACCCCCTTATCACTAAAAATTAATTTTTTTACGAAAGTCTCTGGAACCCATTGAAACGTACATATATAGAAAGGTTTTGTCAAATGCAACCAGCACATCCAAAGCAAACCCTTTTATAATGTCTAGTTTTCGAGATATTTGCATTCAAAGTTATTTTTTTGAGTTATGAAGGCTTGTATGACTTTGGATGCCTACAGTTCCGCAAATAAGGCTATGACGTCATTTTCGCTTGCAAAACGCTTAATTAGTTTTTCAAGAGCTATCCATAGCTGAAAACTAGAACATTCTAGGATGTCTGGTTGCGGAGATATCTTAATTCAAAGTAAATCCATTAAAATCGATTTTTTTGAGTTTTGAAAGTTTGCATGACTTTGGATGTCTACAGTTCCACAAATAAGGCTCGGAAGGCCTTGCGGTTTATTAACCGCTTAATCAGTTTTTGGAGAGCTATCCATTGCTGAAAACTAGAGCATTTTTTGGGCTCTGGTTGCAGAGAAATTTTGATTCAAAGTTAATATTTCTTGTTTCAACCCAAAAACTAAAAATCTTAATATGGCCATAACTTTCAAAATAAGGCTCGTAAGAGGTTGCGGTTAGCATTGTTGAACAGATAACGGTCAGGTCCTTGCATTGCCGTTCAAAACTCAACTTTTTTTTTTCCAATCGATTTTCGAAAAAAAGCATGGACTACCCCCTTATCACTAAAAATTAATTTTTTTTACGAAAGTCTCTGGAACCCATTGAAACGTACATATATAGAAAGGTTTTGTCAAATGCAACCAGCACATCCAAAGCAAACCCTTTTATAATGTCTAGTTTTCGAGATATTTGCATTCAAAGTTATTTTTTTGAGTTATGAAGGCTTGTATGACTTTGGATGCCTACAGTTCCGCAAATAAGGCTATGACGTCATTTTCGCTTGCAAAACGCTTAATTAGTTTTTCAAGAGCTATCCATAGCTGAAAACTAGAACATTCTAGGATGTCTGGTTGCGGAGATATCTTAATTCAAAGTAAATCCATTAAAATCGATTTTTTTGAGTTTTGAAAGTTTGCATGACTTTGGATGTCTACAGTTCCACAAATAAGGCTCGGAAGGCCTTGCGGTTTATTAACCGCTTAATCAGTTTTTGGAGAGCTATCCATTGCTGAAAACTAGAGCATTTTTTGGGCTCTGGTTGCAGAGAAATTTTGATTCAAAGTTAATATTTCTTGTTTCAACCCAAAAACTAAAAATCTTAATATGGCCATAACTTTCAAAATAAGGCTCGTAAGAGGTTGCGGTTAGCATTGTTGAACAGATAACGGTCAGGTCCTTGCATTGCCGTTCAAAACTCAACTTTTTTTTTTCCAATCGATTTTCGAAAAAAAGCATGGACTACCCCCTTATCACTAAAAATTAATTTTTTTACGAAAGTCTCTGGAACCCATTGAAACGTACATATATAGAAAGGTTTTGTCAAATGCAACCAGCACATCCAAAGCAAACCCTTTTATAATGTCTAGTTTTCGAGATATTTGCATTCAAAGTTATTTTTTTGAGTTATGAAGGCTTGTATGACTTTGGATGCCTACAGTTCCGCAAATAAGGCTATGACGTCATTTTCGCTTGCAAAACGCTTAATTAGTTTTTCAAGAGCTATCCATAGCTGAAAACTAGAACATTCTAGGAGGTCTGGTTGCGGAGATATCTTAATTCAAAGTAAATCCATTAAAATCGATTTTTTTGAGTTTTGAAAGTTTACATGACTTTGGATGTCTACAGTTCCACAAATAAGGCTCGGAAGGCCTTGCGGTTTATTAACCGCTTAATCAGTTTTTAGAGAGCTATCCATTGCTGAAAACTAGAGTATTTTTTGGGCTCTGGTTGCAGAGAAATTTTGATTCAAAGTTAATATTTCTTGTTTCAACCCAAAAACTAAAAATCTTAATATGGCCATAACTTTCAAAACAAGGCTCGTAAGAGGTTGCGGTTAGCATTGTTGAACAGATAACGGTCAGGTCCTTGCATTGCCGTTCAAAACTCAACTTTTTTTTTCCAATCGATTTTCGAAAAAAAGCATGGACTACCCCCTTATCACTAAAAATTAATTTTTTTACGAAAGTCTCTGGAACCCATTGAAACGTACATATATAGAAAGGTTTTGTCAAATGCAACCAGCACATCCAAAGCAAACCCTTTTATAATGTCTAGTTTTCGAGATATTTGCATTCAAAGTTATTTTTTTGAGTTATGAAGGCTTGTATGACTTTGGATGCCTACAGTTCCGCAAATAAGGCTATGACGTCATTTTCGCTTGCAAAACGCTTAATTAGTTTTTCAAGAGCTATCCATAGCTGAAAACTAGAACATTCTAGGAGGTCTGGTTGCGGAGATATCTTAATTCAAAGTAAATCCATTAAAATCGATTTTTTTGAGTTTTGAAAGTTTACATGACTTTGGATGTCTACAGTTCCACAAATAAGGCTCGGAAGGCCTTGCGGTTTATTAACCGCTTAATCAGTTTTTAGAGAGCTATCCATTGCTGAAAACTAGAGCATTTTTTGGGCTCTGGTTGCAGAGAAATTTTGATTCAAAGTTAATATTTCTTGTTTCAACCCAAAAACTAAAAATCTTAATATGGCCATAACTTTCAAAATAAGGCTCGTAAGAGGTTGCGGTTAGCATTGTTGAACAGATAACGGTCAGGTCCTTGTATTGCCGTTCAAAACTCAACTTTTTTTTTCCAATCGATTTTCGAAAAAAAGCATGGACTACCCCCTTATCACTAAAAATTAATTTTTTTACGAAAGTCTCTGGAACCCATTGAAACGTACATATATAGAAAGGTTTTGTCAAATGCAACCAGCACATCCAAAGCAAACCCTTTTATAATGTCTAGTTTTCGAGATATTTGCATTCAAAGTTATTTTTTTGAGTTATGAAGGCTTGTATGACTTTGGATGCCTACAGTTCCGCAAATAAGGCTATGACGTCATTTTCGCTTGCAAAACGCTTAATTAATTTTTCAAGAGCTATCCATAGCTGAAAACTAGAACATTCTAGGAGGTCTGGTTGCGGAGATATCTTAATTCAAAGTAAATCCATTAAAATCGATTTTTTTGAGTTTTGAAAGTTTACATGACTTTGGATGTCTACAGTTCCACAAATAAGGCTCGGAAGGCCTTGCGGTTTATTAACCGCTTAATCAGTTTTTAGAGAGCTATCCATTGCTGAAAACTAGAGTATTTTTTGGGCTCTGGTTGCAGAGAAATTTTGATTCAAAGTTAATATTTCTTGTTTCAACCCAAAAACTAAAAATCTTAATATGGCCATAACTTTCAAAACAAGGCTCGTAAGAGGTTGCGGTTAGCATTGTTGAACAGATAACGGTCAGGTCCTTGCATTGCCGTTCAAAACTCAACTTTTTTTTTTCCAATCGATTTTCGAAAAAAAGCATGGACTACCCCCTTATCACTAAAAATTAATTTTTTTACGAAAGTCTCTGGAACCCATTGAAACGTACATATATAGAAAGGTTTTGTCAAATGCAACCAGCACATCCAAAGCAAACCCTTTTATAATGTCTAGTTTTCGAGATATTTGCATTCAAAGTTATTTTTTTGAGTTATGAAGGCTTGTATGACTTTGGATGCCTACAGTTCCGCAAATAAGGCTATGACGTCATTTTCGCTTGCAAAACGCTTAATAAGTTTTTCAAGAGCTATCCATAGCTGAAAACTAGAACATTCTAGGATGTCTGGTTGCGGAGATATCTTAATTCAAAGTAAATCCATTAAAATCGATTTTTTTGAGTTTTGAAAGTTTGCATGACTTTGGATGTCTACAGTTCCACAAATAAGGCTCGGAAGGCCTTGCGGTTTATTAACCGCTTAATCATTTTTTGGAGAGCTATCCATTGCTGAAAACTAGAGCATTTTTTGGGCTCTGGTTGCAGAGAAATTTTGATTCAAAGTTAATATTTCTTGTTTCAACCCAAAAACTAAAAATCTTAATATGGCCATAACTTTCAAAATAAGGCTCGTAAGAGGTTGCGGTTAGCATTGTTGAACAGATAACGGTCAGGTCCTTGCATTGCCGTTCAAAACTCAACTTTTTTTTTTCCAATCGATTTTCGAAAAAAAGCATGGACTACCCCCTTATCACTAAAAATTAATTTTTTTACGAAAGTCTCTGGAACCCATTGAAACGTACATATATAGAAAGGTTTTGTCAAATGCAACCAGCACATCCAAAGCAAACCCTTTTATAATGTCTAGTTTTCGAGATATTTGCATTCAAAGTTATTTTTTTGAGTTATGAAGGCTTGTATGACTTTGGATGCCTACAGTTCCGCAAATAAGGCTATGACGTCATTTTCGCTTGCAAAACGCTTAATTAGTTTTTCAAGAGCTATCCATAGCTGAAAACTAGAACATTCTAGGAGGTCTGGTTGCGGAGATATCTTAATTCAAAGTAAATCCATTAAAATCGATTTTTTTGAGTTTTGAAAGTTTACATGACTTTGGATGTCTACAGTTCCACAAATAAGGCTCGGAAGGCCTTGCGGTTTATTAACCGCTTAATCAGTTTTTAGAGAGCTATCCATTGCTGAAAACTAGAGTATTTTTTGGGCTCTGGTTGCAGAGAAATTTTGATTCAAAGTTAATATTTCTTGTTTCAATCCAAAAACTAAAAATCTTAATATGGCCATAACTTTCAAAATAAGGCTCGTAAGAGGTTGCGGTTAGCATTGTTGAACAGATAACGGTCAGGTCCTTGTATTGCCGTTCAAAACTCAACTTTTTTTTTCCAATCGATTTTCGAAAAAAAGCATGGACTACCCCCTTATCACTAAAAATTAATTTTTTTACGAAAGTCTCTGGAACCCATTGAAACGTACATATATAGAAAGGTTTTGTCAAATGCAACCAGCACATCCAAAGCAAACCCTTTTATAATGTCTAGTTTTCGAGATATTTGCATTCAAAGTTATTTTTTTGAGTTATGAAGGCTTGTATGACTTTGGATGCCTACAGTTCCGCAAATAAGGCTATGACGTCATTTTCGCTTGCAAAACGCTTAATTAGTTTTTCAAGAGCTATCCATAGCTGAAAACTAGAACATTCTAGGAGGTCTGGTTGCGGAGATATCTTAATTCAAAGTAAATCCATTAAAATCGATTTTTTTGAGTTTTGAAAGTTTACATGACTTTGGATGTCTACAGTTCCACAAATAAGGCTCGGAAGGCCTTGCGGTTTATTAACCGCTTAATCAGTTTTTCGAGAGCTATCCATTGCTGAAAACTAGAGTATTTTTTGGGCTCTGGTTGCAGAGAAATTTTGATTCAAAGTTAATATTTCTTGTTTCAACCCAAAAACTAAAAATCTTAATATGGCCATAACTTTCAAAATAAGGCTCGTAAGAGGTTGCGGTTAGCATTGTTGAACAGATAACGGTCAGGTCCTTGCATTGCCGTTCAAAACTCAACTTTTTTTTTTCCAATCGATTTTCGAAAAAAAGCATGGACTACCCCCTTATCACTAAAAATTAATTTTTTTACGAAAGTCTCTGGAACCCATTGAAACGTACATATATAGAAAGGTTTTGTCAAATGCAACCAGCACATCCAAAGCAAACCCTTTTATAATGTCTAGTTTTCGAGATATTTGCATTCAAAGTTATTTTTTTGAGTTATGAAGGCTTGTATGACTTTGGATGCCTACAGTTCCGCAAATAAGGCTATGACGTCATTTTCGCTTGCAAAACGCTTAATTAGTTTTTCAAGAGCTATCCATAGCTGAAAACTAGAACATTCTAGGAGGTCTGGTTGCGGAGATATCTTAATTCAAAGTAAATCCATTAAAATCGATTTTTTTGAGTTTTGAAAGTTTACATGACTTTGGATGTCTACAGTTCCACAAATAAGGCTCGGAAGGCCTTGCGGTTTATTAACCGCTTAATCAGTTTTTAGAGAGCTATCCATTGCTGAAAACTAGAGTATTTTTTGGGCTCTGGTTGCAGAGAAATTTTGATTCAAAGTTAATATTTCTTGTTTCAACCCAAAAACTAAAAATCTTAATATGGCCATAACTTTCAAAATAAGGCTCGTAAGAGGTTGCGGTTAGCATTGTTGAACAGATAACGGTCAGGTCCTTGCATTGCCGTTCAAAACTCAACTTTTTTTTTTCCAATCGATTTTCGAAAAAAAGCATGGACTACCCCCTTATCACTAAAAATTAATTTTTTTACGAAAGTCTCTGGAACCCATTGAAACGTACATATATAGAAAGGTTTTGTCAAATGCAACCAGCACATCCAAAGCAAACCCTTTTATAATGTCTAGTTTTCGAGATATTTGCATTCAAAGTTATTTTTTTGAGTTATGAAGGCTTGTATGACTTTGGATGCCTACAGTTCCGCAAATAAGGCTATGACGTCATTTTCGCTTGCAAAACGCTTAATTAGTTTTTCAAGAGCTATCCATAGCTGAAAACTAGAACATTCTAGGAGGTCTGGTTGCGGAGATATCTTATTTCAAAGTAAATCCATTAAAATCGATTTTTTTGAGTTTTGAAAGTTTGCATGACTTTGGATGTCTACAGTTCCACAAATAAGGCTCGGAAGGCCTTGCGGTTTATTAACCGCTTAATCAGTTTTTGGAGAGCTATCCATTGCTGAAAACTAGAGCATTTTTTGGGCTCTGGTTGCAGAGAAATTTTGATTCAAAGTTAATATTTCTTGTTTCAACCCAAAAACTAAAAATCTTAATATGGCCATAACTTTCAAAATAAGGCTCGTAAGAGGTTGCGGTTAGCATTGTTGAACAGATAACGGTCAGGTCCTTGCATTGCCGTTCAAAACTCAACTTTTTTTTTTCCAATCGATTTTCGAAAAAAAGCATGGACTACCCCCTTATCACTAAAAATTAATTTTTTTACGAAAGTCTCTGGAACCCATTGAAACGTACATATATAGAAAGGTTTTGTCAAATGCAACCAGCACATCCAAAGCAAACCCTTTTATAATGTCTAGTTTTCGAGATATTTGCATTCAAAGTTATTTTTTTGAGTTATGAAGGCTTGTATGACTTTGGATGCCTACAGTTCCGCAAATAAGGCTATGACGTCATTTTCGCTTGCAAAACGCTTAATTAGTTTTTCAAGAGCTATCCATAGCTGAAAACTAGAACATTCTAGGAGGTCTGGTTGCGGAGATATCTTAATTCAAAGTAAATCCATTAAAATCGATTTTTTTGAGTTTTGAAAGTTTACATGACTTTGGATGTCTACAGTTCCACAAATAAGGCTCGGAAGGCCTTGCGGTTTATTAACCGCTTAATCAGTTTTTAGAGAGCTATCCATTGCTGAAAACTAGAGTATTTTTTGGGCTCTGGTTGCAGAGAAATTTTGATTCAAAGTTAATATTTCTTGTTTCAACCCAAAAACTAAAAATCTTAATATGGCCATAACTTTCAAAATAAGGCTCGTAAGAGGTTGCGGTTAGCATTGTTGAACAGATAACGGTCAGGTCCTTGTATTGCCGTTCAAAACTCAACTTTTTTTTTTCCAATCGATTTTCGAAAAAAAGCATGGACTACCCCCTTATCACTAAAAATTAATTTTTTTACGAAAGTCTCTGGAACCCATTGAAACGTACATATATAGAAAGGTTTTGTCAAATGCAACCAGCACATCCAAAGCAAACCCTTTTATAATGTCTAGTTTTCGAGATATTTGCATTCAAAGTTATTTTTTTGAGTTATGAAGGTTTGTATGACTTTGGATGCCTACAGTTCCGCAAATAAGGCTATGACGTCATTTTCGCTTGCAAAACGCTTAATTAGTTTTTCAAGAGCTATCCATAGCTGAAAACTAGAACATTCTAGGAGGTCTGGTTGCGGAGATATCTTAATTCAAAGTAAATCCATTAAAATCGATTTTTTTGAGTTTTGAAAGTTTACATGACTTTGGATGTCTACAGTTCCACAAATAAGGCTCGGAAGGCCTTGCGGTTTATTAACCGCTTAATCAGTTTTTCGAGAGCTATCCATTGCTGAAAACTAGAGTATTTTTTGGGCTCTGGTTGCAGAGAAATTTTGATTCAAAGTTAATATTTCTTGTTTCAACCCAAAAACTAAAAATCTTAATATGGCCATAACTTTCAAAATAAGGCTCGTAAGAGGTTGCGGTTAGCATTGTTGAACAGATAACGGTCAGGTCCTTGCATTGCCGTTCAAAACTCAACTTTTTTTTTTCCAATCGATTTTCGAAAAAAAGCATGGACTACCCCCTTATCACTAAAAATTAATTTTTTTACGAAAGTCTCTGGAACCCATTGAAACGTACATATATAGAAAGGTTTTGTCAAATGCAACCAGCACATCCAAAGCAAACCCTTTTATAATGTCTAGTTTTCGAGATATTTGCATTCAAAGTTATTTTTTTGAGTTATGAAGGCTTGTATGCCTTTGGATGCCTACAGTTCCGCAAATAAGGCTATGACGTCATTTTCGCTTGCAAAACGCTTAATTAGTTTTTCAAGAGCTATCCATAGCTGAAAACTAGAACATTCTAGGAGGTCTGGTTGCGGAGATATCTTAATTCAAAGTAAATCCATTAAAATCGATTTTTTTGAGTTTTGAAAGTTTACATGACTTTGGATGTCTACAGTTCCACAAATAAGGCTCGGAAGGCCTTGCGGTTTATTAACCGCTTAATCAGTTTTTAGAGAGCTATCCATTGCTGAAAACTAGAGTATTTTTTGGGCTCTGGTTGCAGAGAAATTTTGATTCAAAGTTAATATTTCTTGTTTCAACCCAAAAACTAAAAATCTTAATATGGCCATAACTTCCAAAATAAGGCTCGTAAGAGGTTGCGGTTAGCATTGTTGAACAGATAACGGTCAGGTCCTTGCATTGCCGTTCAAAATTCCAATCGATTTTCGAAAAAAAGCATGGACTACCCCCTTATCACTAAAAATTAATTTTTTTACGAAAGTCTCTGGAACCCATTGAAACGTACATATATAGAAAGGTTTTGTCAAATGCAACCAGCACATCCAAAGCAAACCCTTTTATAATGTCTAGTTTTCGAGATATTTGCATTCAAAGTTATTTTTTTGAGTTATGAAGGCTTGTATGACTTTGGATGCCTACAGTTCCGCAAATAAGGCTATGACGTCATTTTCGCTTGCAAAACGCTTAATTAGTTTTTCAAGAGCTATCCATAGCTGAAAACTAGAACATTCTAGGAGGTCTGGTTGCGGAGATATCTTAATTCAAAGTAAATCCATTAAAATCGATTTTTTTGAGTTTTGAAAGTTTACATGACTTTGGATGTCTACAGTTCCACAAATAAGGCTCGGAAGGCCTTGCGGTTTATTAACCGCTTAATCAGTTTTTAGAGAGCTATCCATTGCTGAAAACTAGAGTATTTTTTGGGCTCTGGTTGCAGAGAAATTTTGATTCAAAGTTAATATTTCTTGTTTCAACCCAAAAACTAAAAATCTTAATATGGCCATAACTTTCAAAATAAGGCTCGTAAGAGGTTGCGGTTAGCATTGTTGAACAGATAACGGTCAGGTCCTTGTATTGCCGTTCAAAACTCAACTTTTTTTTTTCCAATCGATTTTCGAAAAAAAGCATGGACTACCCCCTTATCACTAAAAATTAATTTTTTTACGAAAGTCTCTGGAACCCATTGAAACGTACATATATAGAAAGGTTTTGTCAAATGCAACCAGCACATCCAAAGCAAACCCTTTTATAATGTCTAGTTTTCGAGATATTTGCATTCAAAGTTATTTTTTTGAGTTATGAAGGTTTGTATGACTTTGGATGCCTACAGTTCCGCAAATAAGGCTATGACGTCATTTTCGCTTGCAAAACGCTTAATTAGTTTTTCAAGAGCTATCCATAGCTGAAAACTAGAACATTCTAGGAGGTCTGGTTGCGGAGATATCTTAATTCAAAGTAAATCCATTAAAATCGATTTTTTTGAGTTTTGAAAGTTTACATGACTTTGGATGTCTACAGTTCCACAAATAAGGCTCGGAAGGCCTTGCGGTTTATTAACCGCTTAATCAGTTTTTAGAGAGCTATCCATTGCTGAAAACTAGAGTATTTTTTGGGCTCTGGTTGCAGAGAAATTTTGATTCAAAGTTAATATTTCTTGTTTCAACCCAAAAACTAAAAATCTTAATATGGCCATAACTTTCAAAATAAGGCTCGTAAGAGGTTGCGGTTAGCATTGTTGAACAGATAACGGTCAGGTCCTTGTATTGCCGTTCAAAACTCAACTTTTTTTTTTCCAATCGATTTTCGAAAAAAAGCATGGACTACCCCCTTATCACTAAAAATTAATTTTTTTACGAAAGTCTCTGGAACCCATTGAAACGTACATATATAGAAAGGTTTTGTCAAATGCAACCAGCACATCCAAAGCAAACCCTTTTATAATGTCTAGTTTTCGAGATATTTGCATTCAAAGTTATTTTTTTGAGTTATGAAGGTTTGTATGACTTTGGATGCCTACAGTTCCGCAAATAAGGCTATGACGTCATTTTCGCTTGCAAAACGCTTAATTAGTTTTTCAAGAGCTATCCATAGCTGAAAACTAGAACATTCTAGGAGGTCTGGTTGCGGAGATATCTTAATTCAAAGTAAATCCATTAAAATCGATTTTTTTGAGTTTTGAAAGTTTACATGACTTTGGATGTCTACAGTTCCACAAATAAGGCTCGGAAGGCCTTGCGGTTTATTAACCGCTTAATCAGTTTTTCGAGAGCTATCCATTGCTGAAAACTAGAGTATTTTTTGGGCTCTGGTTGCAGAGAAATTTTGATTCAAAGTTAATATTTCTTGTTTCAACCCAAAAACTAAAAATCTTAATATGGCCATAACTTTCAAAATAAGGCTCGTAAGAGGTTGCGGTTAGCATTGTTGAACAGATAACGGTCAGGTCCTTGCATTGCCGTTCAAAACTCAACTTTTTTTTTTCCAATCGATTTTCGAAAAAAAGCATGGACTACCCCCTTATCACTAAAAATTAATTTTTTTACGAAAGTCTCTGGAACCCATTGAAACGTACATATATAGAAAGGTTTTGTCAAATGCAACCAGCACATCCAAAGCAAACCCTTTTATAATGTCTAGTTTTCGAGATATTTGCATTCAAAGTTATTTTTTTGAGTTATGAAGGCTTGTATGCCTTTGGATGCCTACAGTTCCGCAAATAAGGCTATGACGTCATTTTCGCTTGCAAAACGCTTAATTAGTTTTTCAAGAGCTATCCATAGCTGAAAACTAGAACATTCTAGGAGGTCTGGTTGCGGAGATATCTTAATTCAAAGTAAATCCATTAAAATCGATTTTTTGAGTTTTGAAAGTTTACATGACTTTGGATGTCTACAGTTCCACAAATAAGGCTCGGAAGGCCTTGCGGTTTATTAACCGCTTAATCAGTTTTTAGAGAGCTATCCATTGCTGAAAACTAGAGTATTTTTTGGGCTCTGGTTGCAGAGAAATTTTGATTCAAAGTTAATATTTCTTGTTTCAACCCAAAAACTAAAAATCTTAATATGGCCATAACTTCCAAAATAAGGCTCGTAAGAGGTTGCGGTTAGCATTGTTGAACAGATAACGGTCAGGTCCTTGCATTGCCGTTCAAAATTCCAATCGATTTTCGAAAAAAAGCATGGACTACCCCCTTATCACTAAAAATTAATTTTTTACGAAAGTCTCTGGAACCCATTGAAACGTACATATATAGAAAGGTTTTGTCAAATGCAACCAGCACATCCAAAGCAAACCCTTTTATAATGTCTAGTTTTCGAGATATTTGCATTCAAAGTTATTTTTTTGAGTTATGAAGGCTTGTATGACTTTGGATGCCTACAGTTCCGCAAATAAGGCTATGACGTCATTTTCGCTTGCAAAACGCTTAATTAGTTTTTTAAGAGCTATCCATAGCTGAAAACTAGAACATTCTAGGAGGTCTGGTTGCGGAGATATCTTAATTCAAAGTAAATCCATTAAAATCGATTTTTTTGAGTTTTGAAAGTTTACATGACTTTGGATGTCTACAGTTCCACAAATAAGGCTCGGAAGGCCTTGCGGTTTATTAACCGCTTAATCAGTTTTTAGAGAGCTATCCATTGCTGAAAACTAGAGTATTTTTTGGGCTCTGGTTGCAGAGAAATTTTGATTCAAAGTTAATATTTCTTGTTTCAACCCAAAAACTAAAAATCTTAATATGGCCATAACTTTCAAAATAAGGCTCGTAAGAGGTTGCGGTTAGCATTGTTGAACAGATAACGGTCAGGTCCTTGTATTGCCGTTCAAAACTCAACTTTTTTTTTTCCAATCGATTTTCGAAAAAAAGCATGGACTACCCCCTTATCACTAAAAATTAATTTTTTTACGAAAGTCTCTGGAACCCATTGAAACGTACATATATAGAAAGGTTTTGTCAAATGCAACCAGCACATCCAAAGCAAACCCTTTTATAATGTCTAGTTTTCGAGATATTTGCATTCAAATTTATTTTTTTGAGTTATGAAGGCTTGTATGACTTTGGATGCCTACAGTTCCGCAAATAAGGCTAGGACGTCATTTTCGCTTGCAAAACGCTTAATTAGTTTTTCAAGAGATATCCATAGCTGAAAACTAGAACATTCTAGGAGGTCTGGTTGCGGAGATATCTTAATTCAAAGTAAATCCATTAAAATCGATTTTTTTGAGTTTTGAAAGTTTACATGACTTTGGATGTCTACAGTTCCACAAATAAGGCTCGGAAGGCCTTGCGGTTTATTAACCGCTTAATCAGTTTTTAGAGAGCTATCCATTGCTGAAAACTAGAGTATTTTTTGGGCTCTGGTTGCAGAGAAATTTTGATTCAAAGTTAATATTTCTTGTTTCAACCCAAAAACTAAAAATCTTAATATGGCCATAACTTCCAAAATAAGGCTCGTAAGAGGTTGCGGTTAGCATTGTTGAACAGATAACGGTCAGGTCCTTGCATTGCCGTTCAAAATTCCAATCGATTTTCGAAAAAAAGCATGGACTACCCCCTTATCACTAAAAATTAATTTTTTTACGAAAGTCTCTGGAACCCATTGAAACGTACATATATAGAAAGGTTTTGTCAAATGCAACCAGCACATCCAAAGCAAACCCTTTTATAATGTCTAGTTTTCGAGATATTTGCATTCAAAGTTATTTTTTTGAGTTATGAAGGCTTGTATGACTTTGGATGCCTACAGTTCCGCAAATAAGGCTATGACGTCATTTTCGCTTGCAAAACGCTTAATTAATTTTTCAAGAGCTATCCATAGCTGAAAACTAGAACATTCTAGGAGGTCTGGTTGCGGAGATATCTTAATTCAAAGTAAATCCATTAAAATCGATTTTTTTGAGTTTTGAAAGTTTACATGACTTTGGATGTCTACAGTTCCACAAATAAGGCTCGGAAGGCCTTGCGGTTTATTAACCGCTTAATCAGTTTTTAGAGAGCTATCCATTGCTGAAAACTAGAGTATTTTTTGGGCTCTGGTTGCAGAGAAATTTTGATTCAAAGTTAATATTTCTTGTTTCAACCCAAAAACTAAAAATCTTAATATGGCCATAACTTTCAAAATAAGGCTCGTAAGAGGTTGCGGTTAGCATTGTTGAACAGATAACGGTCAGGTCCTTGCATTGCCGTTCAAAACTCAACTTTTTTTTTTCCAATCGATTTTCGAAAAAAAGCATGGACTACCCTTATCACTAAAAATTAATTTTTTTACGAAAGTCTCTGGAACCCATTGAAACGTACATATATAGAAAGGTTTTGTCAAATGCAACCAGCACATCCAAAGCAAACCCTTTTATAATGTCTAGTTTTCGAGATATTTGCATTCAAAGTTATTTTTTTGAGTTATGAAGGCTTGTATGACTTTGGATGCCTACAGTTCCGCAAATAAGGCTATGACGTCATTTTCGCTTGCAAAACGCTTAATTAGTTTTTCAAGAGCTATCCATAGCTGAAAACTAGAACATTCTAGGAGGTCTGGTTGCGGAGATATCTTAATTCAAAGTAAATCCATTAAAATCGATTTTTTTGAGTTTTGAAAGTTTACATGACTTTGGATGTCTACAGTTCCACAAATAAGGCTCGGAAGGCCTTGCGGTTTATTAACCGCTTAATCAGTTTTTAGAGAGCTATCCATTGCTGAAAACTAGAGTATTTTTTGGGCTCTGGTTGCAGAGAAATTTTGATTCAAAGTTAATATTTCTTGTTTCAACCCAAAAACTAAAAATCTTAATATGGCCATAACTTTCAAAATAAGGCTCGTAAGAGGTTGCGGTTAGCATTGTTGAACAGATAACGGTCAGGTCCTTGCATTGCCGTTCAAAACTCAACTTTTTTTTTTCCAATCGATTTTCGAAAAAAAGCATGGACTACCCCCTTATCACTAAAAATTAATTTTTTTACGAAAGTCTCTGGAACCCATTGAAACGTACATATATAGAAAGGTTTTGTCAAATGCAACCAGCACATCCAAAGCAAACCCTTTTATAATGTCTAGTTTTCGAGATATTTGCATTCAAAGTTATTTTTTGAGTTATGAAGGCTTGTATGACTTTGGATGCCTACAGTTCCGCAAATAAGGCTATGACGTCATTTTCGCTTGCAAAACGCTTAATTAGTTTTTCAAGAGCTATCCATAGCTGAAAACTAGAACATTCTAGGAGGTCTGGTTGCGGAGATATCTTAATTCAAAGTAAATCCATTAAAATCGATTTTTTTGAGTTTTGAAAGTTTACATGACTTTGGATGTCTACAGTTCCACAAATAAGGCTCGGAAGGCCTTGCGGTTTATCAACCGCTTAATCAGTTTTTAGAGAGCTATCCATTGCTGAAAACTAGAGTATTTTTTGGGCTCTGGTTGCAGAGAAATTTTGATTCAAAGTTAATATTTCTTGTTTCAACCCAAAAACTAAAAATCTTAATATGGCCATAACTTTCAAAATAAGGCTCGTAAGAGGTTGCGGTTAGCATTGTTGAACAGATAACGGTCAGGTCCTTGCATTGCCGTTCAAAACTCAACTTTTTTTTTTCCAATCGATTTTCGAAAAAAAGCATGGACTACCCCCTTATCACTAAAAATTAATTTTTTTACGAAAGTCTCTGGAACCCATTGAAACGTACATATATAGAAAGGTTTTGTCAAATGCAACCAGCACATCCAAAGCAAACCCTTTTATAATGTCTAGTTTTCGAGATATTTGCATTCAAAGTTATTTTTTTGAGTTATGAAGGCTTGTATGACTTTGGATGCCTACAGTTCCGCAAATAAGGCTATGACGTCATTTTCGCTTGCAAAACGCTTAATTAGTTTTTCAAGAGCTATCCATAGCTGAAAACTAGAACATTCTAGGAGGTCTGGTTGCGGAGATATCTTAATTCAAAGTAAATCCATTAAAATCGATTTTTTTGAGTTTTGAAAGTTTACATGACTTTGGATGTCTACAGTTCCACAAATAAGGCTCGGAAGGCCTTGCGGTTTATTAACCGCTTAATCAGTTTTTAGAGAGCTATCCATTGCTGAAAACTAGAGTATTTTTTGGGCTCTGGTTGCAGAGAAATTTTGATTCAAAGTTAATATTTCTTGTTTCAACCCAAAAACTAAAAATCTTAATATGGCCATAACTTTCAAAATAAGGCTCGTAAGAGGTTGCGGTTAGCATTGTTGAACAGATAACGGTCAGGTCCTTGCATTGCCGTTCAAAACTCAACTTTTTTTTTTCCAATCGATTTTCGAAAAAAAGCATGGACTACCCCCTTATCACTAAAAATTAATTTTTTTACGA
>CASGHW010000017.1:0-14540 GCA_949320155.1 Melangyna quadrimaculata
GGAAAGAGACAACATGTTCATCGGTCTATATAGGTACCTCCAAGCAAAAACTAAAAAATCGTCTGTCTGGTCATAGATCTGATTTGAACAGCAGGGCTGCACAAAAAACTGCATTAGCTCTCCATTGTTTACAGGAAAAACACAAACCAGATTTGGACAATGTGGAGATTTTGCAAACAGAGCAACATTATTCAAAGAGAATGTTGCTGGAGATGCTACACATAAATAACAACAACAATGCTGTCAACCGGAGATCGGACTGCGAAAAGCTTAGCAGCGCATACAGCCAACTGATTAAGCGACCAACAACATACAGCAGGTTAAAGTATAGGTGATTGTTTTGATAAATGGAGTTTTTTTTTTTTTTTCCTGTCCACCAGTAAATTCAAATTCAAATTTAAAGTTTAAACTTTTTAATTAATGTGTTTCTTTGTAATAGATTTTATTTCATGAGATTATCATGTAACTACAATGAGTGGTTTATTCCCTTAACGTAAATTCTTTAAATATTGTTTGTAAGTTACTTGACGTCATATATAATACTTTTTATATTAATGTATGTATGTATAACTTTTATAATTTTTATAAATAAAGGCCTGATGAAGAGCATAAACATGCTCGAAACGTTGCACATCAAATAACATCTTTAATTTATTGACCTATAGCCCACAAAAAGTTATATCAATCTTTATCGATAAAAAGGTCACAAATATTATACAATTTATTATTATAACGGAGGGCACGCCGTAAACACCACCTAACAAAAATGGAGTTCTACAACCACATTAGAAATTATTACGACACAGAAACTTGCAACAAACTTAAGGAATATAGCGGAGAGACACTCTCATACACAAAAAACAATAATTCTCTAATTTTTCTTTTAAAATGTAGAGAGTTTGGTTTGTTTCCTAATTTCATTCGTTATTCAACGAATAATTTGAATCAAATATTTCAATTTTCTAATAATGAAACTGACAGAAAATTGGAGAGCAAGCTTTTATTGCATATTGAACATTTTCATGCAAAATTATTAAATATTGCTATCTCTCTCAAACAAATACAAAAGAAGGTAGAGTTAAAAAGGATACAAAAACTAGAAAGCTTCATAACCGATAAACTTACACAAAGGGAATATTCTACATTCTTCAATAGCCAAGAAAACAAACACAATAATGTAAATGAGAGCATAAAAAACAGACACATAAAGAAACTTGAACGTTTAAAGGATAATCTGAAACAAACGATGAATATAGAATTTCACAATAAATGGTTTGTAAACAATACTGCTGTAGAGTTCCCTTCGGATGTCAAATGGCTTCTATCATTAGGTCCCAAATTCACTTTACCAACAAAGAAAGGTGAGCTTCCACTCTTCAAAATTATCGCTGATGGAGAAGAATTGGTTAAAACTTTAGAACAGGGTGACCAGGAGATAGCTCGATCTAATTTTACAGAGATTGTACAAAACCATTTAAGATCAACATATATTCCTCCGTTTGACAAATTCTTAAACAAAATATATAACATAGCCCAATTATTCCTTAGAAAACATAAAGATGTTTATATTGTCGCAGCTGATAAAGGAAATGTTACAGTGGCTATGTATAAAACAGATTACAACAATAAAATGCAGGAACTTATGACCGACAGGAACGTTTATAGGGTTTTGAGAAACAACCCAACAACAACGTTGCAAACTTCTAACAATGATTTTGTCAAATATTTGTTTAAAGAAGGTCAGATTTCCGAATTTGAGAAGAAAAGGATGACTACGTACACTGCTAGCAGCCCAAAAATATATGGATTACCAAAAATTCATAAGGATAACGTACCTTTGAGACCTATCTGTGCTTCTACGAACGTCCCTTGTTATGAGCTTTCGAAGTTTGTCGTGAAAATTCTTCAGAATCTGACACACAATTCGAAATTCAATGTAAAGAATTCGAAAGACTTCATTGAAAAAGTTGCACCTCTCCAACTGGAAAATGGAGAAATATTGGTTTCATTTGATGTGGTTTCCTTGTTTACTAGCATTCCGATTGCGTTGGTTTTGGATATCACAAAGATGAATTGGGATAAAATTAAAGAATATACCAATATTAAAAAAGCGAAATTTATGGAAATATTGAGATTTTGTGTCATTGACAACAATTATTTAGAGTACTCCGGCACCATTTACCAACAAAAACAAGGTATACCTATGGGTAGTCCAGCTTCTCCAATTCTAGCGGATTTAGTTATGGAAACTTTACTAGAAGATGTATTGGGTAAATTGGATTATAAACCCAAGATCATTACCAAGTATGTAGATGACCTGTTTGTTGTGATCAAATCCCAAGAAGTACAAAATACACTTAATGCATTGAACTCTTTCAATAATAAAATCAAATTCACGGTCGAATTGGAATCAAATGGCGAACTTCCATATTTGGATGTGAAAGTTTTAAGGCGGAATGATAGACTGATTTTCGATTGGTATAAAAAACCTACTGCTTCAGGTCGCCTTATTAATTTTCACTCCAAACAACCCAAACCAATAATTATCAACACGGCACAAAACTTTGTCAACCGTGTTCTCGACATAAGCGATGTTTCCTTCCACCAGAAGAATATAAACATTATCCGGAACACCCTGTTATTCAATTCCTTCCCCACCATCATTGTCAACAAGCTCATCAAAAACTACCAACAAACCGAAAAAGACAACAAAATTGATGCCCAACAAATAACTTTGTACAAGAGCGCACTTTTCATTCCCCACCTCTCCAACCGTATCGTCACCGCACCTATAAGAGACAAGACGAAAACAAAAATTGCTTTCAAGTCTGCAAATCCCCTGAAAGACAAGCTTTTCACTAACATCAAAGGGAAAGTGGATAAGATGGAGAAAGCCAACATTATCTATAAGATCAATTGCTTGGGTGGGAAAGAGACAACATGTTCATCGGTCTATATAGGTACCTCCAAGCAAAAACTAAAAAATCGTCTGTCTGGTCATAGATCTGATTTGAACAGCAGGGCTGCACAAAAAACTGCATTAGCTCTCCATTGTTTACAGGAAAAACACAAACCAGATTTGGACAATGTGGAGATTTTGCAAACAGAGCAACATTATTCAAAGAGAATGTTGCTGGAGATGCTACACATAAATAACAACAACAATGCTGTCAACCGGAGATCGGACTGCGAAAAGCTTAGCAGCGCATACAGCCAACTGATTAAGCGACCAACAACATACAGCAGGTTAAAGTATAGGTGATTGTTTTGATAAATGGAGTTTTTTTTTTTTTCCTGTCCACCAGTAAATTCAAATTCAAATTTAAAGTTTAAACTTTTTAATTAATGTGTTTCTTTGTAATAGATTTTATTTCATGAGATTATCATGTAACTACAATGAGTGGTTTATTCCCTTAACGTAAATTCTTTAAATATTGTTTGTAAGTTACTTGACGTCATATATAATACTTTTTATATTAATGTATGTATGTATAACTTTTATAATTTTTATAAATAAAGGCCTGATGAAGAGCATAAACATGCTCGAAACGTTGCACATCAAATAACATCTTTAATTTATTGACCTATAGCCCACAAAAAGTTATATCAATCTTTATCGATAAAAAGGTCACAAATATTATACAATTTATTATTATAACGGAGGGCACGCCGTAAACACCACCTAACAAAAATGGAGTTCTACAACCACATTAGAAATTATTACGACACAGAAACTTGCAACAAACTTAAGGAATATAGCGGAGAGACACTCTCATACACAAAAAACAATAATTCTCTAATTTTTCTTTTAAAATGTAGAGAGTTTGGTTTGTTTCCTAATTTCATTCGTTATTCAACGAATAATTTGAATCAAATATTTCAATTTTCTAATAATGAAACTGACAGAAAATTGGAGAGCAAGCTTTTATTGCATATTGAACATTTTCATGCAAAATTATTAAATATTGCTATCTCTCTCAAACAAATACAAAAGAAGGTAGAGTTAAAAAGGATACAAAAACTAGAAAGCTTCATAACCGATAAACTTACACAAAGGGAATATTCTACATTCTTCAATAGCCAAGAAAACAAACACAATAATGTAAATGAGAGCATAAAAAACAGACACATAAAGAAACTTGAACGTTTAAAGGATAATCTGAAACAAACGATGAATATAGAATTTCACAATAAATGGTTTGTAAACAATACTGCTGTAGAGTTCCCTTCGGATGTCAAATGGCTTCTATCATTAGGTCCCAAATTCACTTTACCAACAAAGAAAGGTGAGCTTCCACTCTTCAAAATTATCGCTGATGGAGAAGAATTGGTTAAAACTTTAGAACAGGGTGACCAGGAGATAGCTCGATCTAATTTTACAGAGATTGTACAAAACCATTTAAGATCAACATATATTCCTCCGTTTGACAAATTCTTAAACAAAATATATAACATAGCCCAATTATTCCTTAGAAAACATAAAGATGTTTATATTGTCGCAGCTGATAAAGGAAATGTTACAGTGGCTATGTATAAAACAGATTACAACAATAAAATGCAGGAACTTATGACCGACAGGAACGTTTATAGGGTTTTGAGAAACAACCCAACAACAACGTTGCAAACTTCTAACAATGATTTTGTCAAATATTTGTTTAAAGAAGGTCAGATTTCCGAATTTGAGAAGAAAAGGATGACTACGTACACTGCTAGCAGCCCAAAAATATATGGATTACCAAAAATTCATAAGGATAACGTACCTTTGAGACCTATCTGTGCTTCTACGAACGTCCCTTGTTATGAGCTTTCGAAGTTTGTCGTGAAAATTCTTCAGAATCTGACACACAATTCGAAATTCAATGTAAAGAATTCGAAAGACTTCATTGAAAAAGTTGCACCTCTCCAACTGGAAAATGGAGAAATATTGGTTTCATTTGATGTGGTTTCCTTGTTTACTAGCATTCCGATTGCGTTGGTTTTGGATATCACAAAGATGAATTGGGATAAAATTAAAGAATATACCAATATTAAAAAAGCGAAATTTATGGAAATATTGAGATTTTGTGTCATTGACAACAATTATTTAGAGTACTCCGGCACCATTTACCAACAAAAACAAGGTATACCTATGGGTAGTCCAGCTTCTCCAATTCTAGCGGATTTAGTTATGGAAACTTTACTAGAAGATGTATTGGGTAAATTGGATTATAAACCCAAGATCATTACCAAGTATGTAGATGACCTGTTTGTTGTGATCAAATCCCAAGAAGTACAAAATACACTTAATGCATTGAACTCTTTCAATAATAAAATCAAATTCACGGTCGAATTGGAATCAAATGGCGAACTTCCATATTTGGATGTGAAAGTTTTAAGGCGGAATGATAGACTGATTTTCGATTGGTATAAAAAACCTACTGCTTCAGGTCGCCTTATTAATTTTCACTCCAAACAACCCAAACCAATAATTATCAACACGGCACAAAACTTTGTCAACCGTGTTCTCGACATAAGCGATGTTTCCTTCCACCAGAAGAATATAAACATTATCCGGAACACCCTGTTATTCAATTCCTTCCCCACCATCATTGTCAACAAGCTCATCAAAAACTACCAACAAACCGAAAAAGACAACAAAATTGATGCCCAACAAATAACTTTGTACAAGAGCGCACTTTTCATTCCCCACCTCTCCAACCGTATCGTCACCGCACCTATAAGAGACAAGACGAAAACAAAAATTGCTTTCAAGTCTGCAAATCCCCTGAAAGACAAGCTTTTCACTAACATCAAAGGGAAAGTGGATAAGATGGAGAAAGCCAACATTATCTATAAGATCAATTGCTTGGGTGGGAAAGAGACAACATGTTCATCGGTCTATATAGGTACCTCCAAGCAAAAACTAAAAAATCGTCTGTCTGGTCATAGATCTGATTTGAACAGCAGGGCTGCACAAAAAACTGCATTAGCTCTCCATTGTTTACAGGAAAAACACAAACCAGATTTGGACAATGTGGAGATTTTGCAAACAGAGCAACATTATTCAAAGAGAATGTTGCTGGAGATGCTACACATAAATAACAACAACAATGCTGTCAACCGGAGATCGGACTGCGAAAAGCTTAGCAGCGCATACAGCCAACTGATTAAGCGACCAACAACATACAGCAGGTTAAAGTATAGGTGATTGTTTTGATAAATGGAGTTTTTTTTTTTTTTTTCCTGTCCACCAGTAAATTCAAATTCAAATTTAAAGTTTAAACTTTTTAATTAATGTGTTTCTTTGTAATAGATTTTATTTCATGAGATTATCATGTAACTACAATGAGTGGTTTATTCCCTTAACGTAAATTCTTTAAATATTGTTTGTAAGTTACTTGACGTCATATATAATACTTTTTATATTAATGTATGTATGTATAACTTTTATAATTTTTATAAATAAAGGCCTGATGAAGAGCATAAACATGCTCGAAACGTTGCACATCAAATAACATCTTTAATTTATTGACCTATAGCCCACAAAAAGTTATATCAATCTTTATCGATAAAAAGGTCACAAATATTATACAATTTATTATTATAACGGAGGGCACGCCGTAAACACCACCTAACAAAAATGGAGTTCTACAACCACATTAGAAATTATTACGACACAGAAACTTGCAACAAACTTAAGGAATATAGCGGAGAGACACTCTCATACACAAAAAACAATAATTCTCTAATTTTTCTTTTAAAATGTAGAGAGTTTGGTTTGTTTCCTAATTTCATTCGTTATTCAACGAATAATTTGAATCAAATATTTCAATTTTCTAATAATGAAACTGACAGAAAATTGGAGAGCAAGCTTTTATTGCATATTGAACATTTTCATGCAAAATTATTAAATATTGCTATCTCTCTCAAACAAATACAAAAGAAGGTAGAGTTAAAAAGGATACAAAAACTAGAAAGCTTCATAACCGATAAACTTACACAAAGGGAATATTCTACATTCTTCAATAGCCAAGAAAACAAACACAATAATGTAAATGAGAGCATAAAAAACAGACACATAAAGAAACTTGAACGTTTAAAGGATAATCTGAAACAAACGATGAATATAGAATTTCACAATAAATGGTTTGTAAACAATACTGCTGTAGAGTTCCCTTCGGATGTCAAATGGCTTCTATCATTAGGTCCCAAATTCACTTTACCAACAAAGAAAGGTGAGCTTCCACTCTTCAAAATTATCGCTGATGGAGAAGAATTGGTTAAAACTTTAGAACAGGGTGACCAGGAGATAGCTCGATCTAATTTTACAGAGATTGTACAAAACCATTTAAGATCAACATATATTCCTCCGTTTGACAAATTCTTAAACAAAATATATAACATAGCCCAATTATTCCTTAGAAAACATAAAGATGTTTATATTGTCGCAGCTGATAAAGGAAATGTTACAGTGGCTATGTATAAAACAGATTACAACAATAAAATGCAGGAACTTATGACCGACAGGAACGTTTATAGGGTTTTGAGAAACAACCCAACAACAACGTTGCAAACTTCTAACAATGATTTTGTCAAATATTTGTTTAAAGAAGGTCAGATTTCCGAATTTGAGAAGAAAAGGATGACTACGTACACTGCTAGCAGCCCAAAAATATATGGATTACCAAAAATTCATAAGGATAACGTACCTTTGAGACCTATCTGTGCTTCTACGAACGTCCCTTGTTATGAGCTTTCGAAGTTTGTCGTGAAAATTCTTCAGAATCTGACACACAATTCGAAATTCAATGTAAAGAATTCGAAAGACTTCATTGAAAAAGTTGCACCTCTCCAACTGGAAAATGGAGAAATATTGGTTTCATTTGATGTGGTTTCCTTGTTTACTAGCATTCCGATTGCGTTGGTTTTGGATATCACAAAGATGAATTGGGATAAAATTAAAGAATATACCAATATTAAAAAAGCGAAATTTATGGAAATATTGAGATTTTGTGTCATTGACAACAATTATTTAGAGTACTCCGGCACCATTTACCAACAAAAACAAGGTATACCTATGGGTAGTCCAGCTTCTCCAATTCTAGCGGATTTAGTTATGGAAACTTTACTAGAAGATGTATTGGGTAAATTGGATTATAAACCCAAGATCATTACCAAGTATGTAGATGACCTGTTTGTTGTGATCAAATCCCAAGAAGTACAAAATACACTTAATGCATTGAACTCTTTCAATAATAAAATCAAATTCACGGTCGAATTGGAATCAAATGGCGAACTTCCATATTTGGATGTGAAAGTTTTAAGGCGGAATGATAGACTGATTTTCGATTGGTATAAAAAACCTACTGCTTCAGGTCGCCTTATTAATTTTCACTCCAAACAACCCAAACCAATAATTATCAACACGGCACAAAACTTTGTCAACCGTGTTCTCGACATAAGCGATGTTTCCTTCCACCAGAAGAATATAAACATTATCCGGAACACCCTGTTATTCAATTCCTTCCCCACCATCATTGTCAACAAGCTCATCAAAAACTACCAACAAACCGAAAAAGACAACAAAATTGATGCCCAACAAATAACTTTGTACAAGAGCGCACTTTTCATTCCCCACCTCTCCAACCGTATCGTCACCGCACCTATAAGAGACAAGACGAAAACAAAAATTGCTTTCAAGTCTGCAAATCCCCTGAAAGACAAGCTTTTCACTAACATCAAAGGGAAAGTGGATAAGATGGAGAAAGCCAACATTATCTATAAGATCAATTGCTTGGGTGGGAAAGAGACAACATGTTCATCGGTCTATATAGGTACCTCCAAGCAAAAACTAAAAAATCGTCTGTCTGGTCATAGATCTGATTTGAACAGCAGGGCTGCACAAAAAACTGCATTAGCTCTCCATTGTTTACAGGAAAAACACAAACCAGATTTGGACAATGTGGAGATTTTGCAAACAGAGCAACATTATTCAAAGAGAATGTTGCTGGAGATGCTACACATAAATAACAACAACAATGCTGTCAACCGGAGATCGGACTGCGAAAAGCTTAGCAGCGCATACAGCCAACTGATTAAGCGACCAACAACATACAGCAGGTTAAAGTATAGGTGATTGTTTTGATAAATGGAGTTTTTTTTTTTTTTTTTTTTTTTTTTTTTTTTTCCTGTCCACCAGTAAATTCAAATTCAAATTTAAAGTTTAAACTTTTTAATTAATGTGTTTCTTTGTAATAGATTTTATTTCATGAGATTATCATGTAACTACAATGAGTGGTTTATTCCCTTAACGTAAATTCTTTAAATATTGTTTGTAAGTTACTTGACGTCATATATAATACTTTTTATATTAATGTATGTATGTATAACTTTTATAATTTTTATAAATAAAGGCCTGATGAAGAGCATAAACATGCTCGAAACGTTGCACATCAAATAACATCTTTAATTTATTGACCTATAGCCCACAAAAAGTTATATCAATCTTTATCGATAAAAAGGTCACAAATATTATACAATTTATTATTCAATGTTATCGGCTATCGGCCGAAATACGACCTTTAACCATTTTTCCCCTTAACGATTACAAATGCACATCATTTCTGATTTGCGCACATCTGTGGGACAAAACCTTTCCCACGGTACATTATTCATGTAGTTACGTTGAATATTTACGGAGAAAAGCGCTGGACAAAGTTTGGCCATCACGTATTAATATATAGATTTGTAAAAGTATTACGATAAAATAACTTACATTTTGTTGAAATTATTTCGCTATAAGGCATCAAAAAGAAAACAACACAAAATAAAATATTTTGTTGACTTTTATGAGTAATTTTGACAATTCAGCTTTAATTTGAGCTTTTAAATGCACCAAATGCTCTCAAATTGCAAACGATAGAGGACCCGATGCATGGTTGATGAGTTATGTGAAGCAAATTACGGACAATCCTGTTCACATTCATCGTTCTGACTAGGGCTCGCAACGAGACAAGAAAAGTCTCAGTTACTCGCACGACGAGAACGAAACGAGACTGCCTTTTAAGTATCGGAGATGAGACTGAGACGAGACTGGAACCGAGATTTACCGAGAGTCACATCGGTCTCGGTTGTCTCGGCAGAAAAAAAAGGCATTTCAAAAATGCTAATAGATTGAAAAATCCAATTTCATTTAAATGTTTATTTTCTTCTGCACATATTCAAACTACATGTGTATGTGTATAATGGGGGACGTATTTTACGTATCGAGAATATTTCAAGGTTGCCTTGAAATCGAATTTTACCGGAGCAAAAAATAAAAAGCAAAACATTTCAGATTTTTTAAAGATTAAGATTAAATTTTCTGACTTAACATTCACATTTTCTGGTGTCCACATTAGCTGCAGCGATTATTCGATCGAGTAAAATATCAAAAAAGCGTTCACACTCAATTACAAGTTCATCAACTCAACCAAAATGTAATCTGTAATTTCCATCTCTATTTTTCTGACTAATTAAACTATCTCTTAAATTGCTTTTCTTCTGAATAATAATAAATATTTTTCTTAAATAACTGATATTCTGCATGATCATATAATTAGAAACATTTTTTTTTCTATTATTGAATGCCTAAAAACGAGAACAGCTGCAGTTCGGAGATCCCAAGGAAACACTCGAATGCCCAAGTTTAATACAGATAGACTAAAGAATCCCGCAGTGCGCCAACAACTAGGGGACCACCTTTCACAAGGATTGAACGCAATCAGCAGCACGGAAACCACATCCATCGAAAATCATTGGTGTGCTGTGAAAAATGTGTTCATATCCGGTGCTGAAAGTATAGTCGGCCGGGCGCAAGGAAGAAATAGTGCTTGGCTTTCCGACGAAACTTGGGCAAGGATCGAAGAAAGGAAACACCTTAAAGCTCACATCGCAGCTACCCCAGCAGCAGGGAGAAACGAGCTTGAGTCTACGTACCGCATGAAGATGAGGGAAGTTCACCGTAGTGTGCGACGTGATAAGCGTAACTACATCAACGCACTGGCTACAGAAGCAGAAGAAGCCGCTAGTAGGTGTGACAGTAGGACCGTCTACAGAATTACCAAAGAGCTCACTGGTGTCCAGAGCTCTAAACAACACCTGGTTAAAGACACAAACGGATCCCTGCTAATTTCGGATGAGGACCAGCTCATAAGATGGAAAGAACACTTTTCTGCGGTTTTAAACCGCGTTTTCGCAAGTGAAGTGAACCCTATTCCCACTGAGCTACCCGAAGTAACAATTTCCCGAATACGCACCGTACCCCCCAGTAAAGAAGAAATTATCACCGCCATCAAAGCACTGAAGAACAACAAAGCGGTTGGACTTGACGGTATTCCTGCAGAGCTCTTAGGAGCAGCCCCAACGACATCGAGCGAGCTACTGCACCCACTTATCAAGAGAGCTTGGGAAACAGAGAGCTTTCCTGAAGAGTGGAAAAAAGGAATGATTGTCAAGCTCCCAAAGAAAGGAGATCTCACACAGTGCGAAAACTGGAGAGGAATATGCGTTCTGCCTGCAGTAGCCAAGATAATAGCAAGGATAATATCGGACCGAATTAAAGACCACCTCGAAGACACACTCGACGCCGAACAAGCAGGTTTCCGCACTGGATCTTCCTGTGTGGATCACATCAACACCTTGCGGATCATCATCGAACAGTGCGTTGAATATCGATCACCACTTCACCTGCTGTTCATCGATTTTGAAAAGGCGTTCGACAGTGTCAATAGAGAATTTATTTGGCTTGCTTTGCACAGGAGGGGCATCCCAGATAAATTGATTGCTATTATCAAGGCTACATATGATGGATCCACGTGTCACGTTTTGCACAAAGGTAGGCTGTCAGAGGAGTTTGAAATCCAAAGTGGAGTTAGGCAAGGCTGTATACTGTCACCAATACTGTTCCTGTTGGTGATAAGTGACGCACTGCACGCAGCTTTGTCAAATGGAAATGGAGGAATTCAGTGGACTCTGCAATCTCACCTCAAACATCTGGACTACGCGGACGACGTATGCTTACTCTCTCATAGGATCATGGATCTCCATCAAATGACAACAAGGGTGGAGAGAGAAGCAGAAATGGTAGGGCTTAAGATCAACTCGGCAAAAACTAAAAGGATCAGCCTTGGAACTTCCTCATCAATCCAAGTAAATATTTCTGGACAACCGGTAGAGATGGTAGAGGATTTCCAATATCTTGGGAGTATTGTCTCTACGGGTGGCGGAACTGAACTGGACGTAAACAGCCGAATAAAAAAAGCAAAGGCTGCCTTCGGAATGCTGTCCAAAATATGGAGAAACAACTCTTTTAGCTTAAAGACCAAGCTACGACTGTTCCGCTCCAATGTTGAATCCGTTCTGCTTTACGGCTGCAGCACTTGGAAAGTCACTGAAATTGTCACTAGAAAGCTGCAAACTTTCGTTAATAGATGTCTACGAAACATCTTGAGGATTTTCTGGCCCAACCGTATCTCCAATGCCGAACTTCATGCGAGAACGGGTCAGGAGCCCATAGACTCCATTATACGAAGAAGAAAGTGGCAGTGGATTGGCCATACGCTTCGAAAAGGCGATCGGTGCATTGCATCTCAAGCAATGCAGTGGAACCCGCTCACACAGGAGGGAAGACAAGTGGGCCGGCCTAGAAGTACATGGCGAAGAACGGTCGAACAGGAATCGGCACGACTGGGGAAAAGTTGGAGAGAGCTGAAATACATTTCAAGAAATCGTACACGATGGCGCGTAGGTGTAGTGGAGGCCCTATGTCCCGTAAGGGAAACATCACGGACGTAATAGGTCCGAGGACCTAAGTAAGTAAGTAAGTAAGTAAAAACGAGAAAACCATATTTCTTCATTATTAGTTTTTTTTTTAAATTATAGAAATTTTGTTGCTTTAATTATTGATTTTTTTCAAAAACTATAAATTTTTTAGATTAAACTACTTATATAATACGTATAATTGCCTACTACTGTTTGCGATTTTCTTGGTTATTATAAACATCTTAACAAATGGTTTGAAATTCAAACAAAATGACTTTTGCATTTGTGATTTTTAATCATAATTTGCAGTTGAAATATATGCATTTGAAGCTTTACACAAAACCATCGCACTGTTTAAAGTTTCTAAATACATATGTTAAAAAACTCAATCTTTTACTTCAAGCGTTTTGCCAGGAATTTAATTTTCTATCACTTTGTAACATTGACTTTGCCTCTATTAGTTTTCCAAATATTGCAGAAAAACCTGGGCTGGGGACTTTGGGTATGTTGTACCTAAGGTTCAGCTCTACCACTCTTACAGTATCTTGGTGGTTTGCTTCGCAGGTAAAATGAATTTATTCATTCTTTAACCTCAAGGTCAAAGAAACACTGCTATCAAATACTACACACTATAATAAAATTAAAAATTTATTGTTGAGTTCTTGACCAATTTGTTAAATTATTATAGTTGTTTGAGATTTAAAAATGCATCTCTTTCGGCTGTTTTGGTCGTAATGATATGTTAATGAAACAATTTCATTTCCTTTCCCGACGTTTCGACGGTGATTGCCTCTTCTTAAGGGGATATTTCCCCCCTTTATGGCAAACAAATTTTGTATTGTTTTTGGCGTCGTATGAAAAAACTCTTGCTAATAACATTTTTTTCTAATTTAGTATTCATCAACTTTTTCACTCTCAGCATCATGACATGACGAAATAACAGTGAATAAATGCGTATTTACCATTTTTGTTTTTCCAAGTACGTTGGTCATAAAACATTTAATATCTAAGACAATAACAGTTTTTTTTTCAGATTTGTTGACTTTTCAACCCCCCGCATCTCCCTTATTATTGACCCTAGCAAAAATATGAACATAACTTTTGGTATAGAAAATTTATTTGTCTCTAACTTTGTGATATAGGCTTTTCCGCTAGCATGCTAGGTTGTGGAAATATTTACGAAAATCTTAAAAGGGGTAACTTTAACCCCCCTCCTGAGTTTAGCTCGCGGCCCAGGGCTGGGGACTGGGTATGTTATACCTGTGGGTATCCCCTACCATATAAAAAAATAGTCCAGATAGCATTTTTTTTGCAAGCAAAATTCCTTCGTTGAGACCCGAAATGACGTCAATGTTCAAGGTTATCAATGCAGGTGTTTAAAAAGCAATACAATTAAGGGGAAAATATGGTATATAAGGAGTCAAGGTCATAAAAGTTCTCCTTTTTAAACAAGAAAAAAATCGTCAAGGTTGTAAAAATGAAAATAATTTGATGATGAGGGAAGATGAGGGGAGCCATGATGTAAATAAAAATTAAAAATATTCAAGGTTAAGACAATGTCAAATCCAAGATGTTTTGTTGTTGTTATTATTTGAAGGGGAACCATATTATAAGAAGCCAAGACCATAAAAATTCTACTTTGAAAGCAACACACAAAAAAAAAATCTTCAATGTTAGGGGAACCATGATGTAAATAAAAATGAAAATATTCAAGGTTAAGAAAATATATTCGAAATCAGGGTGAAAAAAATAGCTGATAA
>CASGHW010000018.1:0-22169 GCA_949320155.1 Melangyna quadrimaculata
ACCTACTTGGTTTGATTTTGTGGAACTGGTAGAATAATAACTTTTTAATAGCACTGTGCATAATGTTTGCGAACAACTATTTCATGATTTTTCATTTGTTTCATGATTTTTTTCATTTTGACGTGATTATATATGTACGTAGTATATAGGGCAAATTTACGATTCGTGCAAAAAAATCGAACTCGAGATAATAATTTTCCCTAACAAAACGATGATAGAGAACGCGAAAAAAGTGGGTTTCACATAAATTCATTTCTTCTGGTCAGATTTTTAAGATTTAAAAATTTAGCGTACAAATGTGGCTAAATTTTTAAGTAAAAATTATTGGGGAGGGGCAAAAAGTTTCGTACTGAAAGGGTGTGTAAATGTCCCGCCGTCAACTTTATATATACTATTTTAAATACAAAATATGATGAACAATTTTTAATTTTTAAGAATCAAATTATTTATATTTGTTAATCTAACGGGGAACAAGTACGGCACTTTAATTAAATCAATCTGCACTTTATTATATAATATTAGAAACTTTGTCGTGCTATAACTTGAAAGTTTTTAGACTTACATGAAATGTAGGAAATTTAATGTTCTATACAAAGTGTTAAAAATTATTTTTGGTTAGGATGGACACTGGGTGAGATAAACTTGAAAAACCATTTTAAGATCTTCAATTTGCTGGAATTTTGTATAGGAAGATCTATTAAATAAAAATTTTAGAGAACATGTTAACCTACAAAAGTAAATAAAATTAACTACTCTATGACTAATAGCGGTAAACACTTTTAAACGCTTTTTTCAAAATCGAGGACGACGCAGAGGTTTTTTTATTGGAAAATTGTAGTTTTAGAATCCCCAATAGGTACTCCTTAAACTAAAACAATAAAATTCTCCTTCCAAATTTTTGTAGATAATTTCGATTTTTTTGATAATTTGATTGGTTATTAACGGTACTTGTCATAGAACCGATTTTTTGGTTTTAAAATTACTCTAAACCGATTTCAACCGAAATTTTTATTCAAAAGGTCCTTTACAATTTGCACAATTTTGCATAAATAAATTAAAAAAAAAATAATGTTTGGATTAAAAAAAAAAAATATGGATTTTTTTAATTTTGTGTAAAATTGTAATTTATTAAATACACAATGTACTTCACATCCAATTTAAAATAGCCATTTAAAATTGGATTGTTTTTCAAATATTCAAATTAATTTCATGAATTATCCATTATTTTATGAATTTCTCATTTTTTTTAGAAACTTGCCACATTTCATTTGATTGGGTAATTGGACTTTTGCGGCCTTTTAAGCTGCAGCCCCAGATACAGGTCCTGGTTTGCCCCCCTCCTCCCCCGTAGATCCAGTGCTGTTGATGTACTACTTGATTGCCATTAATCTTTCGGTTGAAATTACTATGGTACACTAGGGCGAATACGTACTTTTCCTAAACTTTAAAATTTAGTGTGCGATTTGATTGCTACATTTTTGTATTTAAGAGTAGATAGTATGTAAATGAACAAATTATAAAGATTTCAAATAAGACTTATACAGACAATTTACCCCACTGGCTTTTTTATTTAGAGTTTAGTCAAAAAATAGGCCTGGTTAAAATTTAAGCCTCTAATATTAATTAAAGATGGCATCCTTGCTTTACTTAATTTAAGATGGCACTCACAGCCCAGGATGGATTACGGCCTCAACTAACAAGCCCCACCAGCCAGCGATGTCCTTAGCTAGCCGCTTTCAGTTGCGCACACCAAGTTGGTTGAGGCCTTTCTCCACTTGTGTGTGCCACCTGTTATGGGTTCTTTCTCTCCTGCGTACACCATCAGGGTTGGTTTCGAAGACTCGTCAGACAGATGCGTTGCTGTCCATACAGCAACTGTATTTTCAGCTCCTTGACTAGGTCAACATCGCTGTATAGCTCGTCGTTGAATTGTCTCCTCCACATTCCTTCAATACACACCGAACCGAAAATCACACGAAGAATCTTCTTTTCAAAGCTCCCTAGAAGACTTTCATCCGATTTTGTTCAAAGTCCATGCTTCTGCCCCATAGAGTCGACGATGTTGATATTCCTTTCTCGATGACAGCATCATATACTTCGTCTTGTCCTCATCATTAACATCCAATCCCATTTTAGCCGTCTCCGATTCAATTCTTCTGCGTTGCGTACAATTGCATCAATAACGATGTTAAATAGGTTGCATGATAACGCGTCGCCTTGCCTCAGGCCTTTCTCGGCAACATATAGGATGCGGTGGTGTTCTTTCCGATTTGAACGGAGCAGCGAGATTTCTCCATTTCCATCCTGCACAAGTGGACGAGTTTGGCAGAGGAATGTCGAGATATGGCATGGCTCTGTATAAATCAACCTTTTTCACGCTATCATACGCGACTTTAAAATCGATAAATAGGTGGTGAGTATCGATCCGGAATTCCTGTTTTTTTTTTTTTTTAAATCTATCGGCGAGTGTGAACATTCGATTGACGGTTGCCTTGCCTTACCTAAAATCGCACTGATAGGGGCCGATCAGATCGTTGACAAAAGGTTTTAAGCGATCACACAGGATAGCTGACAAGATTTAATAAGCGATGCTTAGGAGACTAGTTCGTCTATAGTTGGTGCATTTCAGAGCATCTCCTTTTTTATGGACACTATACCGAGGTTCCGACCAAAGTTTGCAGATGAGTTGGTGTATGCTCCTTACCAAATCATCTCCCGCTGATTTGAATAGTTCGGCTGGTATAGCCCATAGGATATCGGCAACCGAACTTCGGTTAGGTAGGGTGGATGGAACTGTTGGCCATCACATCATCGTCCAAGTCAAATGGAGTGTTCTGCATACTAGCGGTATCTTGGCTGTCTTCGCCGTTTAACAGTCTAGAGAAGTGTTCTTTCCAGATCCTCAGCACTGACTGTGATGATGGAAGATGGCATTCACCACTACTATACTCACCAGGTACTAAATGGCTAGTCATGGATTAATAAAAAAAAGGATACGAGATTTTGATCAAACTTGCTATAACGACAACAGAATCGACGGAAAAGGTAGGTCTGAAAATTATGAATGACTGTCTGGTTGTTCATGCGGCTACAGTCTAAGCGTATGTGGATATGGATTTTCCTCAGACTTGGTAACTATTGGTTTTTGAATCATACCTATGCCAACAGTTTTTTGTTTAGTTTTCTTACTACCAAAAATATCTTCTTCAGCAACCAAGGTACATTTGTTAAAAAGATCTTAAGCGATTATGATACATAAATTAAGTTAATAACTGCTTAAAATGGCTTTTTTCTATATTTTTCTGCATTTTGATTCTCTTAAAAACTTTTAGACTAACATTTTTTCAACTTTCTCAAAAATGTTAGTCAGCAGGTAACCCTGTATCTTGCAAGCAAAACAAAAAAGAATTTTTTTTTTCGTAAGAAATTAGCAAATATTTATTTTTAAATATTTATGCACTCTCCGAGTCGCTTATCTCCACTTTTGCGAGAGTTGACGTCAAGTTAGTAGGCAACCCTGTATCTCGAATTCCAACAGAGCAAAACATTTGTTTTGTGTTAACAAATTACCAAACAATTAGAAACTTACATATTACTACTATGTATATTTTCATATGCTTACCTTATATAAACACAATTTAGGAACTTACATTAATGATGGCAACAAAAATTGTTCATATCCATTCAGTGACACTTACATAAGATAACTTCCTAATACACTACTACTAGAAAAATTATAAAATTATGATCTATTTTCAATTTAGTTGTTTCTAAATGAATATTTGTATGTATAATTACCATAATATGCTGGCGTAGGGACATATCGCCCAATGACTTATCGCCCAAATCGCAAGATGACAGAACGCCCAAATATTTGGGTGTTATGTCATAGTGACACAACGCCCAAATTATTTTGTCATACCACCCAAATTAGTGTGAAATAGCGCCCAAACCATTTTGTCCTTCATTTTTCGTTCAAAATGACATAACACCCAAATTTGAATTTATAAATTTTATTTCATGAGAATATAATTACAAATAAACTTGCATGACATCCAAAATATTTTGTGTACAATATAGACAGGACATTGACAACCTTCCTTACCATCAGCTTAGGAATATCGTAATCACAGTATATTGATTAAATTGAATAAATATAAACTTATAGGACTCTTAAAAATTTTGGGAGTGAGCGCGCCGCGGGGAGGGGGCCTTTTAAGAGTTCTATAGGTTTATATTTATTCAATTTAATCAATATACTGTGCTTATACTATATATGATTACGGTGCTTATACACATATATAATTTCTAACTTACTACAGCAATCAAACCAGCATCAAGGAACTTTGTGTAGTCTCTGCGCTGAGTCGCGCTTTGCACAGTGGGGTTAACATGGAAAACTTTTCAATTCTTCGAAAGTGTCAATTTTTATGATTCACTATTCGTTTCTTATAGTCAATTAGTTGCAAGATCAAAAAATGATAAGGGTTTTTTAAATAAAATATATGTAAGCCTGGATTTTAACGCCAAAGTTGAAATTAGAAAAAAATTATATAAATATAGGTGGTTTTTAAGCGATCCGTTCACACTCAAATCCGAATATTTTTTAATGATTCTTTTTTTTGTGGGATTAAGATATTCCTATTTAGTAATATAAATGTATTAACTGAGCGAGAAAAATAAGATATATTAGCGATTATTTTTATTCTCATAAGGTTTTAAGTATTGGCAGCACTTGGCGACCCGGGTCTCTTGCTTTTGGCGAAATATGTAGTGTGCAAGCAACAATTTCCAGTAAAGAACGCATCCGGATACGTCCGGATTCGACTTCAAATGCATTTTGAAGTGGGCTTAAAAATATTTTTTTTATATAGAAATTTTTTTGAACATTTTTAAAAATAAAATTTGGAATGCCAATTTTAATTATTTATTAGAATATAGTTTTAAATAAAATTTTAAGAAAATTCATTAACCCGTTTTCAAGATACAGAATTTTCAAAAAAAAAAAAAAATATTTTTTTTTTTAAATCCAATACTTTTTTTTCGAAAATTTCTGCACGCAAAATTGTTAATATACTGAAGAAACTCATGTATAAATTTTGTTGGCAAAATCGGTGCAGGCCTTAAAATTTTTGAAAACAATAACCCGGTTCTATAACAGCAGTGTAAGTGTTCTATAACAGCAGTCCAACAGTTGTTGGACAATTTGTTGGACCAAAATATTAATCATAGTCCGGCACCCATTTTTGCACTTCTCTATCATCGTAATATTGTGGAAAATTATTATCTCTAGAGTAGGTACTCTTCAATTTCCTCTCCAGGGAGCCCTTTGATGTGAACTTTAATTTCATAGTTTGAAGAAAATCACATCAGTGGCTAAGACTGGGTAAGCTGCAGACAGACAGTCTGGCAGACAAACAGACAGAACTGCGGCACCCATTTTTGCACTTCTCTATCATCGTAATATTGTGTAAAATTATTATCTCTAGAGTAGGTACTCTAGTCCGAATTTTTTTTTTTTCAAAAACTTGCCCTAGTATCCATGTATGTATGTAATAGGTACGAATTCGTCAAAGCAACCTAGACTTGCATTTTTGTTAAAAACAAAATATTACTTTTTATATTATTTAGTTGTTAAGAATTTTGTTTACGATTTAACATCAAAACAATAAGAAAGCTTTTATGAAATAAGAACTATTTAAAAAGTTTGCAATGTCACATCTTAGTTTTTATTCAATGTCATATGACTCCTTAATGTGATAAGCACAGGCGCGAACGCGAAATGTATGAATTTAACTTCCTCGCCATACAATTTCACTCTTTCACTCTTAATTTTTGGGTTTTCAGTTTACCCCCCCCCCCCCCCCCCAAGAAATTTGTTCCTGCGTTCGCGCCTGGATAAGCAGTATTATTTCGTTATTAAAATTTATTGTGTCACATCGTAAAAATTCAGTAGCAAAAAATTACGATATAGGTATGCAACTGTAATAATTTTTCATTGTCTTACATTTCGTCTAACTGGATCGCTTGTGTAAGCACAATAGACAAGATGGTTCTGATTTCATCCAACCAAAAAAAAATAAATAAAAAAAAGATCGGGTGGCACAACGGCTCATGAAGAACCAGGGCCTAGTGACTAACAACTCGCAACCATTCCTGTGTGCGCCTGTCGAAAGGAATGGAAGGGACCTACAATTTAATGCCGAATCCGAACGGCTAGACGAGAAGCACTTATTCGTGACAAGTGATACTCTTGGAGGATTTGTCAATTCCTCGCAAGAGGCAGTAGCCCTGAAAAAAAAGCTTTTTAGTGTTTAGGTGGACGAGGCTGGGAAGCGAACCCAGACCTTCAGCGTGACAGTTGAACGCACTAACCATTATGCTACGGGCTACTACTATCCAACCAAGGCTCCATATAAAAAATCCGAAAACCGCCCACAAAATGGGCGTGGTAAAATTTGTGCATTTTCGATTATCCAATATGTATTTGCATAAGGTAAAGGTAAACAACATCCGAATTTGTACTAGTTTTACAAAAAATTAGTTTCTTAATAAAGTGGGCGGATATTTTTTGTTTTGGTTTATCAAGCTGTCAATTATATTTTCTGCAAGTTTCATCAAAATCGGTTCAGTAGTTTTGAGTTTAGAGAGTTTTTTCCACTTTCCCATACAAGGTGCCCCACTGTGCGGCGCACAGTGGTTCCAAGGTGGAAAAACCCCAAATATTGAAACTTTTTGCACAGTAAAAGTAATGTTATTTTTGAAATCAACATGTATGTTCATGAAGAAAACACCTGATAAAGGTTCACAATACCAGTCACCACATAGTGGCCTCTTTCTCATTTTTTCAAATTTAAAGTTTTTTGTTTGCAGTTATTAAATGCCTTGTTTTTTTCACTAGGAGCATTTAAAAAAAAAAATTGCTAATTCAATATAACGACATATTTGACTTTATTATTACATTTTCCGTTTTTCAAATAGACTTACCAATTACAAGTATATGACTCTTGAGGGGAGCTACCTCTGGAATGAATTATTCTTGCTATTTAATAGCCTATAAATAAGAAGCTAAATGTTGCTGAATGTTAACACTACATGTGTTTGAAAGCTTATGCTATATACTTCTTGTGATGTAAAAACAAAAGGTCACTTTCGGTCACTTTGCCCGTAAGAAGATTTTAAGAGCACATAACTCGTGTTTCGAAAATAGCATCTCAAATGGACTTCTGGTATTACTGTTACTAATTTGACAGCTATTTTAGTTGAATTAGTTATTAACATAATGATTGATCAAAAATGTCATCGTTGCACTTGCGTTTGAGCTTTGGCTGTGTTAAATGTTTCACAATCCCTAAAAAAGTAAACTTTTTGGAAAACTTTTTAAAGGAATGGTACGATTATTTTAAACCCGATGAGATTGAACAAATTGTTTTTGAAATAAAGAGAAGATTCTTACCATATTTTAATAAATATTATAAGGCCCTCGGTTTGAAAATTATAAATTTTTAAGTAAGCATAAGAAATAATTTGTTCAGGAAAGTTTATAGTTAATTTTAACCAAAAATATATCGACTCTCGTTTCAATACGTCAACTGCGGATACAAGTGAAAGACCGAATAAAGTACATGAAGATTGTTGTGCTAGGGAACAACTTTACGCTTTTGCCCAATACTCCCATCTCAGTTTTTAATGCCGACACAGCCTCAGCTTTGATAATTCAAACAAAACTAACAAAATATCGATACGAAGTGATTATGAAAGCATCGGGTGATATCGGCCATAATATATTTCCGTCATATCAAACAGTTTAAAAATCAAAAAACGGAGTATTATCCTGATAATATAACATAAAAGGGTCCTTTTCAGGACCATAAACAATCTTAAAAGAGATACGAAGAAATTTAATTTCTTACTATGCTTAAGGTACAAATCTTATGTTATACCCGGGTAGTTTTGTTTTTTGGTGGGCAGGTGTATTACTGAATAAATTCTGGGAGGCATAGGGAATAAATTGGCAAGCCCAGGGATTAAATTTGATGGAGATATTTATAGAATCTATGAAATTGTTTGCAATAAAACGCAATATAAATGTATAAGTAGCACAGAACCTATTGTATTATTTTGTTACTTTTTCTTAATGAAAGGAAAACCAATTTTAAATGAAAAAAATCTTATAATCTTGTAGCTATCTTGTGATGTGTGCGATAATATCTATGTATTCAGATAAAATAGGGGGTTAATACGAAATATTAAAAAAATCCATTTTTTAATGAAATGTGTATAAATAAAGATGTTTTTGAAATATATTCATAATTTATAGACCATGATGAAAACTTGTCTCATTAACACCAGTTGTCAAATTTCAACAAGATGAGCTTATCCGTTTGGTTTCGTTGCACAATATCCATCAGGACAAAATGGAAAAACTATTTCTTAAAGAAATGTGTGTAAGTACGCTAATTTCCGAGTAAGACCCAAAAGTTTTGTAGCATATTGAGATATTATTCTACTTATTCCACGTGTCCAATTTCAAATAGATCGTCTATCCGTTTGGTTTTTATAGAAATACATATGTGTAAGTACCCTTATTTTTGAGCTAGACCCAAAATATTTGCAGCATGTTGAGAACTTGTTCCATTTAAACCATATGCAAAATTTCAACAACATCGGCCCTTCATTTTTGTTTTTATCGAATTTTTTCCACTTGCTCCATACAATGGAACCACTGTGCGCCGGACGGCCGGCGCGAAAACCCACTCAATGATTCTAGCTGTAAATTGATCATACAAATTTTAATTTTTCATATTAACATGAATTTAAGATAATGACACAATGCCCAAAAATATAAATTTTGTTGGGTAGTATTTTTATGCCACAACGCCCAAATAAAAATGACATAACTCCCAAATTTAATGACATAGGCCCAAATTTAAAATAAAAGTTTACAATAACAACTTATTCGCTAGGTTTTTAGGTGTTCTGTTATTTTGCAATTTGGGCGATATGACCCTACGCCTTATATTCTTGCCAATAAAAACCCGTATCCACCGAGGTTATTTTGCGCCCCCAGCACGCAAGGTTAAGGTTGGGGAAGGGGCCAACAAAGTAATATGGTCCACGTCATCGTCCGATGTCTGCTTCTCGATTTATAGGCCAATTTATGTGGAATTTCCTTGTTATGACCTGGTAAGGAGGCAACCCTAATATAGTCGATATGCCAGTGTTGCCACCATGTCAACATTTCTTAAAACTAAAGTTGGGGTGTGGAATATTAGTGATGCCCTTAACGCCCTAACTATTAAGTAAAATCAATTAAATAAAACCCAAATTAAAATAAGTAATAATACCTACTCCTACATGACTAACTTGATTCATTTTTTGTTTTCAGTTTGTTGATTAAAATTTTTTATTTGATTCCATTTATCATGACATGATTTTGTTTTCCTTGGATGCATTTTTATGAATTTTAAATTAACAAACGCAGCCTTTTGAAAAATTTTTAATTTGCGGTCAGTTTTGGTTTTTAATTGTTGTAGCGGTAGAGTCATATACAAGGTGGATATTTAATGTTAAACAAACGAATGCATTGTGGGTGGCTAAAGTTCCCGAACTGAATTGTTCATTCATAATGTTCTTAATTCCCAGTGCTGGTTCAATTATATGGCTTATATTATAATAAAATATTCATTTAAATTTTGGATATTTATTTGGTTATGTTGGGAAGAGGTAAAAATGTACAAACTCGCGTCCAAATAATTGATTTTGGGTAATCTAGCATATGAATTCCAAACGGATGTGTGTGCTATTGATTTATAGGCATTTAGAGTATATATGTATTAGTATGTTGTATTACTATTTATGGTTCCTTCAAAACGCAAACCATCCATTTTTGTTAAACTTGCATTCATAAATTTAAATTAAAAGACTAATTAAAAGCAAAAAAAAAAAACAAATATTTCTAAGGTATGATTTTTCAGTATTATTTTCTTGGGGTTGTTAAGTCCGAAACTTGGATGAATAAATAAATTATATAAATCGTTATTAGTTTGTAAAAAGAAAGCATAGTTTTCCACTGTACTAAAAAAAAAGTTCATTGCCTTCGTTTTATTCTTTTTAACAAGTTCCATGCAATTTTGGTTGCATTTGAAAGCCCTGTTGCTTACAAGAGTTTTTAGCTGGATTTACTTACGTATCTTCGTCTGCATATTGCAGAAAAATAGAGCAGGACAGATGTATACAAAATATCCGAGCAAGTGAAAGAGTACCATCAAGAAGGTGAAATAAAAAGCTTAGAGGTTAATATTCAATTGAAATTTGATTTGTAAAGGCTGATCAATAAAGTATTTTCTTTTCCAAATAACACAAAAAATTCAAAAATGTATTGTTAAATCTTTATTATTAATCTAAGGAACTATTATTGACATTCACTTTTTAAAGATAATCCCTTCCAAAAAATGCTGGTTGCGCCGTAGCTCGCCCATGCGGACGTTCCATTTTTCGATGACGCATTTCAGCATATTCGTCGGTACCTCGCGAATAAAACGGGTAATGTTGGCTTCCAATACTTCAATCTTAGCTGGCTTATCCACAAACACCTCATAATTTACGTAGCCCCAAGGGAAAAAGTCTAACCGTGTTATATCGCATGATCTTGCTGGCCAATTCACTGGTCCGAAGCGTGAAATTAATTGTTCAACAAAACGGTCTCTCAGTATGTCCATTGTTTAACGGGCTGTGTGGCAAGTAGCACCGTCCCCCGCCGCCGCATGGAGTGTTATTTTTTTTTCAGCGTATGAAACAAAATTTTTTTGGATTGCATAGACAAAGGACCCTTCTTTCATAATCTTCAAGTTATTTTTATCTAAATGTTTTGGCTTCAAAGTTACAATGTCTCAAACAGGCACTATTTCACCAGAAAAAGAAAATATATTTGTTTTGACACTTTTGTACTCATATATCTGGCTCATTTTTGACGTTATTTTCTTGAAATAAATTTTGTTGGTAAGATACTGATGTCTTAAAGCTAAAAAAATTCAAAATAATTTTTTGAATAATTCTAAAACTCGTTTTCTTATAACCGTTTTTGAAAATTAAACTTCAACTTTTAAAAGGTTTTTTAAAAAAAAACTTACAAAATCAAGCTTTTTTAGTGGTCTAGAATGAAAGCTGTAATATTTTTAAAAATTTTAATTTTTGTATTTTTAAGAGTAATATTTTTGAAAATTTGGATCAGACTCCGTTCCCTACAACACCATCTTTGTAATTTAAATCCTTTAAGAAGTATTTTTGCCAATCTGCAAAGAGGGGGGGGGGGTATTGCTTTGTTAAAAGTGTCATTAGGTAGTTTAAATCAGGGATGAAAATACTGAATACATAAAAAGGTAGATTTCCCAAAAAATTCAAGCAAAAATTAGTAAAAAAAATACATTTTATTTATTTTTCGTTGAAACATTTTGGGAATTTTGTTTAACTGAATTAAATTCTATGTTTTCCGCATACCACTTTTTCATAGTTTCGACCATAGTTGGAACCAAATGTTATCGAGATCACAGGCAGGCCCGTAGCGTCCATTGGGACGGCCGGGCAATGCCCCACGGAGATCTCCTTTTGTATCACTCGAATCGGTATTAACTTTGTAAAGTTAGATTCGTTCAGATCAATCCCACTTTTTGAGTCATTGCAACTAAAATCAAATTGACGGATAAAATCTAACCCTAATCAACTCTAACTGTAGATCCTACGTATAAGCTCACTTAGTAGCATATTCAATTAACCGATGCATTACACCAATTCTAAGTTTATCCAATAATAGTATTTGTTGCTTTGTGTATATGTGACCCTTAAATATTCATTTGTAAAATTAAAATAAAAGAATTGAGAGAAAACTCTAAAAATATGTGTTCATGTTCATGGTTACCAAAACTCATGCAAGCTAGATGGTGGAATTAGTAGGGTGCATTTAGATTTCATTATATGCTGCTCTGGGAAAAAGTCCGACACAAAGTTTGACTTTCGGTACAAGTACACGATCCAAAAACTAAATTTTGCACAATTGTCCTAGTTTCGTTGTGCTGACATTTTTTTTTTAAAGGTTAATTCTTTTTCACTTGTAACTCACGTAGTTTTAATCGAAGTTATTATGACATACGCATATAATTGTAGCAAATTTAATTTTCCATAAATTATGTTTTGTAACTTTTTTCGCTTATTGCTATGGCTTAAAAGTTAAAGCATTTTTTTTTAAAAAAATGTAGGGTTGATTTTTTATATTCTCATATTTATTTTGTTTGTGTCATCTGATTTTTCTGCTCAGTTACTTTCTATTAGGTCAACATTTTTAGATGACATAAGTTCCATGATAAAATGTTAAAGAATTGGCAACTTTTTTGATAATTAAAAATTCTTCACTGTCTCATAATAATTTCAACTGTTCCTGTTACTACCACAGCAAAAGCGAAAGAATATTTTTCAAAGATGATATTAATAAAAATTACTTGCAAAGCACCTTGGAACAACAAAGGGTTAGGAATTCATCATTGATATCGAGCAAAATCAAAGAGCACGGCAATAAGATTTGAGATAAGTAATCGCTTCTGGAAAACCCAGACAAAAATTATTTAAGTACCTAACTACATTACCTCTTATATCTGTAAAACACATTTAAATTCTTTTGCTGAAATAAATTTAGCCATTATTTAGGCGGCCATTAAGAAATAGGGCCCCATATTTGGTTTTGCCCCGGGGCCCAACAAGCCGTAGCTACGGCCCTGATCACAGGCTACAATTTCGTGCAAAATTTTGTGTTATCATGGCGAGACAACGAGCCCCATTTACAGTAACGTTGGCCCCTGCCTCATTTTTGAAGAAATATGGACCGATTATTTCACCGGTACGCGGCGACCGGCCAATAAAACACACCACACGGTTGTTTTGAGTGAATGTAACTGCAGCTCTTGAACATCTTCCGGGTTTTCTTCAGCCCTTATACGGCACTTTCACTTATTGACGTATCCATGGAGGCAGAAATGGGCCTCATCGCTGAACAAAATGTTGGTCAAAAACTGTGAATCTTCAGAAAGTATTTTTCTTTCTAATGAATACTGAATCAAAAACACACGGCAACTTGACACGACTCAAGCGCCGTCTGTGAAAAAACCCGCCTTTTAAGAAAATAAGTCTTGACTGACAGTAGCGGATCTAGGATTTGGCTGTGGGAGGGGGCTTGGAGTTTGGAGATCCAGTTTGTACATATGAAGTTATATAACAGAAAACGAATTTTGACGTTATCACTTTCCTTCTTTAATAATAGCACTGTTTTTTTGCCTTTATATCCGCTACTATCGCGCCTTAAAATGTTTTCAATATAAAGTATAATAACAAGAATTTGGAATTGATATGTGTTAAACATGGGAATTATTTTTAAGCAGATCTAGAAGCCAATATAAAGGCTAAGCAAAACATGGCAGTATAACTAATTTTATAACTTAAATTTTTAGCCACGTAACAAATTTGTTTATTTATATTGCTTAATAATAATTGATTAGGTAGTAGGTATACCTTCCTTCATTATGAAAGTGTTTGTTTAAATAAGCTGAGGGTATGCTTTGAACTTCACATTTTTGATAAAATTTAAAAACTGTTTGTAATTGGCTAGTTCAGAAAAATTATATTTAAGTGGTCTTACTGGCAAAAGCTCATAATGTGCTTTGACAGTGTCAGTCTTCTGAGATCTCATTTTCCTGAACTAGCCAAACAACGAGTAGAGTACCTACTTGTTTTGTTCAAACTGTCCCTGGAAAGCACAGAAAATAATATTTTGCGGATCGAAAAATTAAATATTAAAACTTCAAGTCTTTAGTCGTGAATATATTTTCGTGTACGCTGCATACATATACCTTTTATTCCTGCTCAATAAATGTCGCGATAAATTTGCACGTAACTCTATAGTCTATAGGGATGGTAAATATTCATGTCCACATGCAAGATTTTTCTGAGATTCTCACGCATTTTGAATTTGGCTCCTTGACTACAGAATTTGTATTTAATTGCATAGCCCAAAACTATTTTGTATGAATAATTGCCTTAGACCTTTGAAATTTTGAAAACTAAGCCCCAAAATTCTCTAACCCCAGTCAAGGCCGTAAGAAACAATTCCTGTCGTATTAAACATTTACACTAAGCCTTACACCCCGTTGTTCTCCAATTGTTTTAGCCCCAATTGCGTTTCTTTCTTCAAATTAGCTAAGTTTTCAGTGTAAAAAGTTGTTGAATTTGACATGTTAATGTTAAGCCCCAACCACGTTTTTTGTAATTATATTTTCTAGCTTTAGTCCCAATTTCGGACTAACAGTACCTAGACAGCCTTCTGAAATAAGGTTATTTCTTAGGGAGTTATTTGTTTAACCCTGACAACGTCTTTTGTTTAATATTCTCAGACCATATTAACCCCAAGCTGTTTTTTCATTCCAGTTTTCTGGGTTTTGTTTTAAGGGAAAATTGTCGTTGCATTAAGCATGTCCATTGTTCATAACCCCCACTTGTTATTTGTCGAATTTTCTTCAGGCTTTAACTTAGGGCTTAGGGCTTAGGGCTTAGGGCTTAGAAACAATATTTTAGATAAAAATAAAACTCTACACGTTGTAAAGTTTTGTTTTCTATATTTCAAATTATTTTAGTACTTAGCTGTGGGGGGGGGGGCTTGAGCCCCTATAGCCACCCCCTGGATCCGCCACTGTTGATTGATCACCCTTTATTTTCTAATTATAATATGGTTACTTAAATGTTATTGCTAAATAGATTTAACTATTAAGTTTGGAAACTGAAGTTATAAGCTCTACAAATATGTAAACCAATAATGTGGTTTTAAAAAGCTAAATAAAGTTTTTTTTCAATTAATTTATTTTCTTAACAGAAGTCTCACAAATGGCAAGAGTCATCAACTCTTCAAATGACATCAACATATAAAATAAAGTTTGTTATTTCACATCAACCATGGTAAGTAAATTACTAAAACCTTTGAAAAGCCAAAAGTTTTCTCAACTTAAGATTATTTTTACCCCAAAGTACTCTGGAATATTGTATAGGTATTTGTTGTTTGTGTTTTGTGTAACATAAAACTAATATTTAGAAAGCATAACCGTCATGGAAAAAGCAGATTCTTAGTACCTTAAAATTATATGTAATTTAATGTAGGTTAGATAGGCATCATGTATACTCTATTCGTATTAATTCTTATATTATTTAATAGCAGACATGATTGTGTACATGTACATCTATTTAAATATAAAATAACGTAAACCGTGTTTTTTAAAGAGTGACTAGCAACTCAGTAAAAGTTTTAAACGGAAAACACAAACAAAATTCTCTATAATCATTGGTTTTGTTATTGTTTTGCGTGTAAACAATTTGCTGTGTTGCTAGTAACTCTCTCAAAAAACACGGCTGTAATATCTATCTATCTACCTACATCAATATAAAGGGCAATACGAACATTTGCACAGCTCCAATAAGAACGTCCTTTATATCTTTTTTGTATATATATTATATATATATTATGTTGTGTTTGGTATAAACATGATAACTCCATAAATCCATTTTTAAGGTAGACATTTAAATTTGGGAAATCTGTTTCAAGTATAAATGAATATTTTTGTATTCCTATTAAATGAATATTTGTACCAAATTTGAGGCATTTCGGTCAACTCGTTTAGTCTCTAGCTCGATGTAAAGTGGGCGTCAAAAGGGAATTTTTGTACGGAGTTACCATTTTTGTACCAAAAACCATAGATAGATTATCAGGCCGTGAGTGCAATAGTAGCCTAACTGCAACTTGACCAAAATTGAGTTTATTATGAAAATTGAATCTGTATCTACTAACCGACATTTCTGAATTTAAATATTTTAAATGTTGGACATAGTCAAACTTTTGCGCTCCCATATTTGATTTTATTGTTTGAAACGTTAAGTTAGGCCAATTATTGTACATTTGCTCATAGGTGACATCAATGCAACCGACTAAACATAAGTTGGTACCATGTTAATGTGACCAAAATTATGGCTCATCGAGAAAAAACCCATTCAATGTCATTGAAATTGGAAAAAAAAAACATTTCACATAAAAAAGATCTCCACAAAAGGACTTAAAGTTAACTGGCTCAAGATTCTTGAGCTTTAATATTTAAAGACCAACCCCTTCTTAATATTTTTACTTGCTATATAGGCCGATTATTGGTTTTGTGTCCAAAAAAATTCGATGTTTTAATCAAAACCAACATTACGATGATGGAGAAGTCCAAGAAAGTGATTTTCTTGAAGACGTCTGTCGCTCGGTATGTTTGTCTGTGAGTCTGTGCGTTCTTATGTACATCGAATATGGACGATTGGCTTCAGGTGTGAAGTATTTGTATGTGATTCTCGAGAGAAGAAATTTGAATTTTTGTTTTAGCTCATCTAGAGCGGGTTGCTGTCATGCCTAATGATTTTAATTAAACTTCGTAGGTACATGAAATTTCTGTAGAATTGTGGCTTCTCTTCAATGTCTTCTTTCGCCTTTTACTAAAGATTTGCGTTGAGAGGGACACTCTAATGAGTCTTAAATACATTTTTGTTAAGGCATGTCATAGTGCGATTCGGATCGGCACTTCCAAATCAGTAAAAAAAATTGCATTTAAAATTGGTATGAATATTTTTTTTCGAAAAAATAAAATCAAAGATATGAATGTATTTTTTTCGAAAAAATAAAATCAGTAACAATTATTGATTTCATTTTTTTCATATTTGTTTGTTTTAAATGAAAAAAATTCAAAATTACTATTTTAAGCCTAGTACTCAGTTCGAGTGAAAATGAAATTCCTATTTATAAAAGTGACACTTATTTCACAACGATGAAATTAAAAACTAGAGGCAAGTTTTTTACTTTTGTCGTAAAAGCCTAGTAATCACCTCTGAGTGAAAGGAAAAATAAAATCGGTTTGAAATTCACGTGAATAAGAAGTGTGAAAAAGTGTGACATTTGTCAATAAATTTAAATTTAAGTTGTTATAATTGAATAAAAAAGCCTAAAGAATTATTTTTGATCTTAAGATCGTTTATTTTTGAAAAACTAAACTATCGAATTAAAATAGTCTTCTCAAGCATTTCAAGATTCTGTCAAGGTATCAGATAAATCAAATTATTTTTTTCATTCAAAAGCCCAGTACTCAGTTTAAGTGGAAATGAAATTTCTATATAAAAATGACGAAATGTAAGAGCGAAATATCAACCGGTTCAAAATTAATTTCATTGAAATGAAAAATAAAAGCTGTTTGAAATTCACGTGAATAAGCATTGTGAAACAATAATTATATGTCTACGTGAATTTTCAGTCCTCAGTTTGAAAATTTTTAATACTTACTTTGAATGAAAAAGAATATTTGATTTGTCTAACAGTTTTACAGAATCTTGAAATGCTTGAGAAGACTATTTGAATTCCATAGTTTGGTTTTTGGCTTGTCAATAACACTTAATATTCAATTATAAACGATCATAAGATCCAAAATAATTCTTTAAGCCTTCTTATTCAAATATTACAACTTTTATGTGTATTTATTGACACACTTTTCCACCCTTCTATTATTTCTTCCTAGTGGTCGTACGTTAGGAAGTGAAAATTATGAACATTTTGGGTGCTCAGCTCTCGTTATGAATTTCATCATTGTAAAATAAATGTCACTTTAACATTGAAATTTCAATTGAACTGAGTACTAGGCTTAAGGAAACAAAAAATTATGAAATGAAATTAATTTTGAACCGGTTCATATTTCGCTCTCACAATTGGGTGCTCAGCTCTCGTTATGAATTTCATTGCTGTGAAATAAGTGTCACTTTTATAAAGAAATTTCATTTTCACTTTTACTGAGTAGGTACTAGGCTTTACGATATTATAAATACTAGCAAAAAAATAGGTACTAGCTACGCCGGCCGTCAATGTCTGGTTACGAGAGCAAGTTCGTGCGATCCAATCGTATATATTGTAATATTTTGACAAGGGTTCGCCAATAAAACTTATTTCTTTTATTTAAACTGAACAACAATTACTTAACAAAAATAAAACACCTTTATTTCACTTCAAATACTTTACTTTTATTATAAACAAGCACAACTCTGAATTCACTATTTTACACCGACGTTTATTCGTTCACTTTCTAAATCAAACTGAGGTCTTCGGACTGGTGGTGGTGTATTTATATCCGAGAAAAGGCTACTAGAATCTTCTAGAGTGGAATGTGCTAGAATGTGCTTCTCCTCCATAAGTCTCCACAAGTAGCTCAAAATCTTGCAAAAGCTTTTGACCAATTAATTATAGCAGTTTCAGTGGTTTAGGTATTCGATAACGATAAGAGTGGTTTAGGTATGGGATGACATTAGTTAATCTTTTGTTCCCAGATGGCGCGGAACTCATTACTAATTTATTCTGTTATAGAAGAATAAAAGATGTCGTTGTTCGCATAAATGGGCATATTCACCACAATATTTTTTAAAGAAATTTTTCAAAAAAATTTTCCATTTCAATGGGGCATATTTATAGTCGCAGATAGACCCAGGTTTAACTAAACTGCAGTTTAATACAATTACAGACCGATTTTAATTACAAATTGTTGGTTTTATATTTTTATAAGATAACTAACTTGGTATACTACACAAATAGCTTCAAATATTTTGAAATGATAACCTTAAAAAAATAGAATTAACGTCCGAAAATTCAACCAAGGCTATGTTTAACTTAGACTCAGGTCTAAAATGTTCGTATTTTTCGAAAAGAATTAAGTCAAAGCCTAGCAACCATCAAGCTAAAAACTCTATACCGCGAAAGAAAACCTAAGGGTTTTGAGAAGAATAAGGATTTGCTGGACCTTCTGCAGTTTATGCCGCCAATACATCACAACTTTTACACTAATGTTGGAAATAACAATTCTATTGCAAATACCGCAATGGCTGGATGGATCATAACACGGTTGAAAGTGAATAAAAATGTTAAATTTAAACTTAATTAAAAAATAAAATTAAAAAAAAAACTGGTTTTAGTTACAAATCTTTGGCATATCTTTACAGATTTTTAGTTTTTTTTACATTTTTCCCCTGTACAATAAAAGCCTATCTGACTTTAAAATCAATTACAACGGTATTTTGAAGAATGATGAATACAAAATGAAAACTTTGTTATTTTCTGAGCTTATTGCAAACAGAAAATCAAAGCTATATTTCTTTGTTTCAAAACTACAACATACGTATTTATTAGATTTCACTTATACTCGGCTCAACCTCGGAATAGTTAAACCGATTTGAAGCACATACTCAGGGTTTAAGCCACGTCAAACTAATCCATATTTATAAAATATTTTCTCAGCCGTTTTAGTTACGCCTGCCTAATGTCAAATGTTTTATCAAATAAATCACCAATATAAAACTCTAGTTATTATAAACGTAAACAAACCTCAGCTGATTTCCATTATTATTCGTTTTAGTTGTTAAGTTATTGGTAGAGTTATTAACTGTAAGAAGATGAAGAAATTTAAATATTAAAATATTGAAATTAATTCTGTTTTGAGTGGAGTGAATGAATGAAATTCAATTAAAAAGTACAAGTGACCTCAACTCCAGAAATAATTGTGTTTCGCCCAAGCTATAACAGTGGGCTCTTCAGTCAGTCTGTTATACCCTACTAAGACACAAATTTTGGTCGATGTTTACCGACCCTTATAAAATTAATATTTAAATTTCTTCATCTTCTTATTATAAAAAACCTGACCACGGGTATTTATTTTCTGGGTGCACGAATTTAAAAAAATTCCCCTAGAATAATAAAATTCACAGTATCTTTTTGCTGTGATTTTAATAAGAGTCGGTAAACATCGACCAAAATTTGTGTCTTAGTAGGGTATAACAGACTGGCTGAAGAGCCCACTGTTATACCTTGGGCGAAAACACAATTATTTCTGGAGTTTAGGTGACTTGTACTTTTTAATTGGGTGTTATTAAAAGTAGGCATATTTTGGTAAAAAAAATTAACTAATATATAATAAAAATAAAAGAAAAGGTTCTTAGCAACTGGGATAGTTCTCAAAAGGTATGCAAATTTATATATATATATATAAATATATATATATATAATTTGCAGATTACAACAAATAAAAATAAAAAATATTTTTGTTTATGTTCATAGATATTTCTCCGACAACTAGTCATCCCTCAGTGTCATGTGATATACGCGAGTATTGTATTGCTTTGGCCTTCTCCTTCTTCCAGTTTTAATGTTAAACCATTTAAAGAATTTAAATGATGTATAAATATAAAATAAATATCCATTTTATCATAGTAAGAAAACGAAAAAAAATTATTTGCACTCCTCTTTGTAAATTTCACACGATGTCATGTCGAAATGACATTTAGATACTAAAACAGTATACTCCGGCCTTAAACCTCTTATGAACCAGTTTAAGCTTAATCCGCCTCTATTTCTGTTACATTTTTTTTTTTTTTAAATAAGGTTTCAAGGTTTAGTGGCGTTCTAAGGCCAGAGTAACTTTACGCTAGCGCTAAACCGAGTTAATAAATAAGGCTGGAAGTGTTTGAAAATAGCCTGTTTCTTATTTTTGCTCAACTGAAGAGAATGAAGAATGCAGTTAGGCCACTATTGCACGCACGGCCTTATATACATGTAAAGAATAGAAACATGCTTAAACATTCATTATCAGTTAAACGCAGGCCCAAACTCGATGTGTGACGGAAGTTATTTAATTTTGAATAAAACTAATTTTAGACCCCCCTTTCTATGTTTTCATAGTTTTCATAGTTTTCTTTAATATTCTGTGTATTTTTCGTCTTTAAGCAATTTCTTGGAGTTAGGTTTTTAGAACCCTTATAAGACTACCTGATTTTTTCAGATTTTTTAAGTAATGTAAATAGAGGTCACGAGCATCAATTTTATGAAAAAATAAATTCCAAGAAATGGCTAAAAACAAACGAAAAATACACAAAATATTTAAGAAAAAGAATGAAAACAGAGAATTGTGAACCTAAAACTCAATTGATTCACAATTAAATAACTTTCGTCACAGCGAATTTCGGCATGCTGTTAACTGATAATGAATTTATATAAATGAACCTATAGAGGTTGTTCTTATTGAAGCTGGGCCAGTGCTCCATATATCTTTGCCCATTGTGTCTTGGCCATCATCCTTTGTATTTTACGGAAAAATAAACTCAATGAAAAACATAATATACATATATTTTTTTTTTTAATTTTTTTAATCAAAAAAATCCCAAAATTTCTATTTTAAGCAGTAATGGTAATGATAATGGTTTGTTAATATTTTAATATCGTTGAAAAGAAAAGAATAAAACAATTTTAAATATCTATTTTTGTGGAAAAAACTCAAAATAAAAAATAAATTCTTTGATTTTATGACTTCATCGATTTTCCTTTGATTTTAAGTTTTCGTAAAAAAACTATACACACAAATTTTAAAGGAGAATGGCCATTTTGATCTACCTACTGTCCACGAATGAGATACAAGTATGTATGTATGTAGGTGTATCGTTGCAAAGCTTAGCCCTAGAACATCATATTTTGTATAGTGTTGCTTTGAAATTACAGTGTTGTTCACTTTCGATGAACTCAATAGACCCTAGGTTAAAAAGATTTTTATATCATTGGATTTAGCGAATTAAATGAATTGGAATAACTTTGCGGTAAGTGTCCACAAATGAGATATACAACGTTGAAAAGCTTAGATTAAGAGTATCATTTTTGAATATGGACACAGTGGCGTGTTTGACTGCTAACTTGCACGTGTGATGGGTTGGAGCCCCAGTGTTAGGTAGCATTCTTTTCTACATTCCCCAGTTTCAACTAAATGCCAACCGTGGAATTTCAGGAGATAATAAACATCCAATTCTGAATTCACTGTGCCAACAAAATCATTCCTTTCCTTTCCTTTCCTTTCCTTTCCTTTCCTTTCCTTTTCCTTTCCTTTCCTTTCCTTTCCTTTCCTTTCCTTTTCCTTTCCTTTCCTTTCCTTTCCTTTCCTTTCCTTTCCTTTCCTTTCCTTTCCTTTCCTTTCCTTTCCTTTCCTTTCCTTTCCTTTTCCTTTCCTTTCCTTTCCTTTTCCTTTCCTTTCCTTTCCTTTCCT
>CASGHW010000019.1:0-47500 GCA_949320155.1 Melangyna quadrimaculata
TACAATTGTAATTTAATACCACAATCTAGTGCATTTTTTTTTTACAAAGATTGTTTTCAGTGACAACAAGTAGTTAAGCCTTGATGGGCAAGAAAGTTTTAACGGTTATTGGCACAAAAAATGCATTAAATTGTGGCATTAAAACATTTTTAAAATAAGAAGAGTTAAAGCGTTAAATAATAAAATGTTAAGTACGGTTTTCCAATAGGGGCCCATATTTTGACGGGTAAATTCCAATATCTTTTGTTTGTGGAAGTTTGTCAGATTTGGAGCTGGCGCCATTTTGCCCCGAACAATCACTCCACTGCTTCTTAAAGTACGAAAAACTGTCGAAAATGAAACGCCGAAGCCCAATTCGTAACGAATTTCACTCAAAAAATGCACCGAATTATATGTAATATTGATTGTTCGGTTATTATCGCAACGTGTCAGCATCTGCGGACCCCCGGGTTTTATTTTCGTTCCATAAGATTCTGAATCTTGTATAAAATTAGGGAAAAACGACCCAATCTCGAAATTTTTCCTAAGAATAGGCCTACATCTTAGGATACTTGCACGAAAGTCTTGAATTTTGGCCTTTTCCGTATCGCTTAAATGTATACCACGCGGCTTCGTTGTTTGTCATTTCGAAACTCATAAGTAAATGAAGCTTAAACGAAATTTGCATAGTGCGTTTATACTTCTGCAATACGAAAAAATCTGTTTTTATTTTCTAAACAACGCTAGGGAAAATAACGGTTCTTTTTTTTTTGCTCAATTCACTTATTTAGAATAAAAAAATAGTAAGGTGTCGCTTCCATTTCCAGTTTTCTATAAAATGCATTTTAACAGGTGCGTTTATACTAATGCAAAGCACTATTTATAAAAAGTCAAGTGCCATATATTTTTTTTTTTATATTTTACTGTGGGTATAAACAAGAAAAGGGAAAAAGTCTTAATTAACTATACTATAATACATTTATATAAAAAATAAATTGGGTGGCACAACGGCTCGTGAGGAACCAGGCCTAGTGACTAAAAACTCGCAAACATTCCTGTGTGCACGTGTCGACAGGAATGAGAGGGACCTACAATTTTATGCCGAATCCGAACGGTTAGATGAGAAGCACTAATTCATGACAAGCGATAACTCTTGGAGGATTTGTCAATGCGTCCAAAGAGACAGTAGCCCTGAAGTTTTTAGTTTTAAGGTGGACGAGGCTGGGAAGTGAACCTAGTTCTCTAGCGTGAAAGTCCAACGCACAAACCATTACGCTATTGGTTGAAATAAGCTCATTTTGAAATAAGAATTTGTATGGGAAATGATGTACATTCGGATCTCATTTGGAAATTTTCAACGAAATTACCTCATTTGGCCCAGTGAAACGTATAGTATTAGTATAACGGGCTATTCGTTTCTATACCTTAATACAACATTTTTTTAGGGCTGGCCACAAGACTAGAAAAGTCTCGGTCTCGATCTCGCATGACGAGACCGAGACTAGACGAGGCGAGACTGCCTTTAAAGCAACCGAGACGAGACTGTATATTTGGACCGACATTTACAGAGAGTCTAATAAATTAAAAAAATCCAATTTCAGTTAAATATTTATTTTCTTCTGCACATATTCAAACGATAATTGAAAATATTTCATTCCAATAATCAACAGTTTGTCCGGCAATCGTATTTTTCGGAGACGAGACCGGGACGAGACTTAATTATACGAGACCGACACGAGACCGAGACGAGACAAAAAATGTTCGATTTTAACGAGACCGAGACTTACAAAAGTCTCTCAGAGTCTCGTCTCGTGGCCAACCCTACATTTTTTGTTTTGGAGGACCTCAGCAACAGCATACAGCAGTCTCCAGTTGCCTGAGCAACAAATCTGAGTTTAGCAATCAAAATACTGAGAAAAAATATTGGATTCGCTGGGTCATTTGTTTTGAATTTTGTTCAGAATTTATTTTATTTCAGCTAGTTCTAATTTGAATTGAAGTTGCAGGAAATATTAGTAAAATAACATTAGGTACTCTCTTTTCTGTTTCTGAAATTTAAGTAAACAGTTAAATATAAATATTCACTACTGAAAATGAAAACAATAGTTCTGATTTTCAAAAATGACCACTTGGGCAAATTGCTTATACAATAACAATAGTGGACAAATTAAAATACATTACAAATTCGTATTTAAATTGAATACAAAGATTCGTTTTCGTTGCTTTTCAATAAAAGTGTGAAAAAAGTTCAGGAGTGATTTGTATATGCTTCTGATTTGAAAACAAAATAATTTTGTTTCTAAGCTGGCCATACGTGACCGAACCAACGAGCCGAACGCCCCGGAGGTGAACCAAAATTGCCCGTGAGTGGGAAAACTCAGATGGCTTCGTTTGGTTCGGCCGAAGAATTTGGATTTTCAGCCAGTCCAAAATCCACGAACATGAACCTTCGAATGTTCGGCTTTATCGTCTGCGGGGAATCAGCAAGCCTAGCGGTTATGTTTGCTTCCAACTTTCCAATCGCTCCACCGCACCGTTACTAAATAATAAAATCCTACTTTCTCACTCTTCTCATTAAATTGTAGAATACAATTTTCACAAAAAACATCTAATTGTCTTATTTTCTCCATGAGAGACCGGAACCAAATAGCTCCGAGCTGTTCGGCTCGGTCGTGTATGGCCAGCTTAAGACTGTCAGGATGGCAAAGTGAAAGGCAAAATAAATATGTACAACAAATATACCTAATCTTTTTATCTTTCTTACCAGTAAAGCCTTTCTGATAAAAATAATTGACAAAGTTGTTAAATTCTGTAAACCTTTTCGCGTTTTTGTCAAGGATTCCATTTGACTGGTCAAACGGTCACCAAGGAGGAGTTCCAATAAATCGCCTTTACCATAGCTATAAACTTTTGCATTCACAGAGAAAAATACAACGTAAAATCAAAGCAAAAAACTTTGATTCTAATATTTTTCGGAACGATTTGGCGCCAACGCCGAAAATTCTCAAATCAAAGTGGAGCGACTTTATTTCAAAGTGATTTCATACTTGAAAACGAACTAGATTTTACTACGTTTATATGTTGATTTAAAGTGGAATCAAGGTTAAATCAAATTCATCCATCTTTTAAAACAACATTTATCTACTTCGAATCAACGTAGATTGAACTTCGCTTGGTTAGGTATTGATTCAAAATGGCTACCCACGCCACGCTAAAGTGAATCGTTTAATGCTATGAGTATTTCATATTAATAAATATAGGAAAAGTAATTAAATATTGTTTTTCGATTATATGAAAGTGAATTTTAAGTGCGCGTTTAATTTGTTCACAAATGTAAGGGAGATACCTCGAAAAACAACAACGCGCTCTCGAAATTCTTTATATTAAGCTTACAAATACAAAAAAATTGAGGTTTACTTGACTATGCAACACTTTGAAACTACGTTGATGGCACTTTAAATGCCATTAAAGTGGATCGTAATGTAAAATGTGGATTTCAATGTAAAAATGAATACGTTTCACTTTGACACAAGGTTGAGCGCACTTTAAATGTGGATCTCAATGTAAAAATGATAACGTTTCACTTTAAAACAACGTTGAACGGAATGTAAATGTACAAAAGTTGATTCCAATGTATAAATAAAAATGTTTTACTTTGAAACTAGGTTGAATCTCTTAAAATTACGTCGCATATTAAAATTAACATTGTTTCAACGTAAAAATAAAAATGCACGACTTCATTTAAAATACTTTAGATCAAATACGGTCGTTTTTAATTTTAGATCGCAATTTTTCCCTCAGTGATACGGGATTCATAGGTTCCTTTGTAAAAATAATCCACATGCATTTTAACAACATTATTTTTCGATCATAAATATTGAATAAGTGCAAACAAAATCATATCATAATAGGTTTTCATCATAGGTTTATATATTTATGACTATTTTTCGTTCACATTAACATTTTTTGGTTAGAATAACAATAAATCGAAAGTTGTCACTCACATTATGTAGATATTTTTGTTTGCTTTTAAAAATAATCTACTCTGTCATACAGAAATCAAATAAAACAATTTCTATATGGTGTTCTATAATGTGTTTAAAGATTTTATTTTCAGAAATATAAAATGTTCTTTTTCAAAATCCTATTGGTTTTACTTTACTGAGTGAACATTTGGAAACAACTACAGTCTTTAATTTCTGTTTGGTTAAACAGGTTTTGGCTGTCATCTTAAAACGGAACCTATGATTGTTTATGCATATATTTTAAGATTTTAATGTATTATCATATGAGAAGTTTGTTGTTATCTTAAATTTTAGGTACGAGGAAGAAAATCTAAGTTGCATCAATTGAATACAAAATATGGTAGGTAGGTATTTCGTTGCCATGAAAATTAAATTCCTTATTGAAATCCAAGTTACCAACATTCAAATTTTCTATTGAATTCTGAATTTACCAATCGAAAATCATATTAGCTTTCTAGGTAACCAACTTGCTTTTTTTTGGATGTGGTTACTAAATAATTATTTCAGATCAACAAAATTATCTTGAGTTCTCGGGGGGGGGGACATGACCCCGTGACGCTGGCAAAACCACTGCGTAAGCTTTTCCATCTGTCCTACTCTACTGGTCTCTTTCCGAGTGGATGGAAAACAGCATTTGTCCAGCCTGTCCCTAAAAAAGGCGTGTCTTCTTCCCCCTCTAACAATCGGCCAATTGCGCTTACGTCCCTTCTTTCCAAGGTCATGAAAACGCTGATTAATTTTCAGCTAAAGAAATATCTCGAAGAACGAAAGCTTCTTAATGACCGGCAGTACGGCTTTCGTAGCAATAGGTCCACTGGTGGTCTGATGGTATATTTCACCGAACAGTGGCACAAATCTTAACATCGTTTTGGAGAAAGTAAGATTATTGCGCTTGATATTTCTAAAGCATTTGATAGAGTTTGGCATCAAGCTCTCTTATCGAAAATGCGTGCATTTGGTATCGATGAATCTCTTCTTTGTTGGATTAGAAATTACCTTTCGGACCGTTCAATATAAGTTGTATTGGATGGTTTCAAGTCTGAAATTCACAGAATAAATGCTGGTGTGCCCCAGGGCTCCATTCTGTCTCCGATTCATAAACGATCTTTTATCTGAAACTTCTAATCCATTAAATTGTTTCGCTGACGACAGTACCCTCAGCTTTTCATATTCGTTCTTAGATTCACATCCATGTCCTTCGGATGTGGAACTTGAACGGCAGCGTATGATAAGCTCATTAAATTCTGATCTCGACAGCATTTTCCAATGGGGAATAAAAAATCGTGTAGAATTTAATGCTTCAAAAACTCAATGCTGTCTACTGTCGTTAAAACAAAACCCACCCCCCATGCCACTATCCATGAGTGGCACTTGCATTGGGGAAACCGAAAAGCTTTCAGTCCTCGGTATGTGTGTCACAGACCACCTTTTATGGAACGACCACATATTCGACATCGCCAAAAATGCTGCTAAGTGTTTAGGTTTTCTCCGTCGATGCAAGAAATTTTTCTCCCCTTCTGATCTGGCTGTGATCTACAAAGCCTTTATTCGTCCAAAACTTGAGTATAACTCACATTTGGGCAGGTGCTCCAATAACCCACTTGAGTTTATTGGATAGAATTGAAAAGAGAGCTCTTAAAATGATAGGTGAAAGAACTATAACGGAAACATTCTCATTTCTTGAGCACCGTCGAAATGTTTCATGTCTTTCGTTATTTTAACGTTATTTCCATAAACAATGCTCTAGTGAAATAGCCAGTTGCATTCCTCCCCTTAAACAATTCAACCGTAATACTCGCGCTTCTAGGAATGCCCATCAGTTTACCCTTGAGCCCAATTTCGGACGTACTGTTAAGTACAGAGATTCTTTCTTTAGTCGCACTACTCGAATGTGGAATGCTCTACCCAGCTCAATTTTCCCCTCCCATTGTGATCTACAGACGTTCAAAACCAATGTGCATCGGTATCTCCTTTTAAATCCCCTCCAATCTACCTAATCGCTCGTGCTGTGTATATCATCTTAAGGGTAGTCACAACCCCTTTTGCACGCGCTTAATATAAAAAAAAAAAAAAAAAAAAAAAATCAGCTGTGAAAGATGTTATATCTCCTGATTCTTTACTTAATTCTACTTGATGAAATCTTGACGTTAAGTCTAAACATGAGAAGTATTTTGCTCTTCCCAACTGATCGAGTATATCGTCTATTCTTGGTAATGGGAATTTATCTGCCATTAGTTTTTGATTGATCCCTCTGTAGTCAATGACTAGTCTCCACCTTTTCTCTTGTTTGCCTGGAAGCACTATTGTATTCCGAAGTGGATGGTTCTATTATATCATCTTTAATTAATTTACCTAACTGCCTACTTATTTCTTCTTTGTGTACTTGAGGTATCCTATAGTTTTTAATATACACTGGTTCATCATCTTTCATCCTAAGTTTTTGTTTATAAAATGTATTAGTTGTTATGGGTTCTGTTTCTAATGCAAAAATATCCACGTAGTTGGAACACAAGTTGTTCAGTGCTTTAATAGCAAATTTAGGGAAATGTTTCCTAAGCTTATTTATTTTTTCTTCAAAATTACCCGTTGCTTGAATCGAATGGATAATATTATAGTCGTTAAGACTTTCTGCTTTCACCTTAATATTCTGTATTGTTATATTTTCATTCGAAGTGTTGGCAATTTTTACAAATGGTTGATCTTTTGAAGTAATTGTGTTAGCTATATACACACCGGTCTTAATCTCCTGGTGAGAAATACAAATTTCTTCCTCCGTTGATTCTATATGAATAAGTCGAATGACTTCAGATCTAGCGGGAATAGAAACTGTGTTTACTTTGAATGAATTTGACATGGGGATTGCTATATCCTCGTGATAATCTTTAGATCTTATTATAAGCCAATCTTGGTTAGTTTGATAATCTAAAACACAATTATATTTCTTAAAAAAATCTAGATAATAATTCACTACAAATACTTCCCGCCTTTATTCATCACGCAAACAATGAAATTCACCATATCTGTGGTTAATTTCACTATGCTTTTAATAAATTTCATTACAAATACTTCCCGCCTTTTTTTATTACGCAAACAATGAAATTAACCATCTATGTGGTGAATTTTACTATGCTTTTAATAAATTTCATTCAAATACTTCCCTCCCTTTTTCAAACATTTATTTACTTGCAAAAATTCTTTTTGTTATTATTTTCATTGAAGTGAACTTCATCACGCAAACAATGAAATTCACCATATTTGTGGTGCATTTAACTATACTTTTTGTAAAATTCATTACAAATACTTCCCGCCTTTTTGTCATCACGCAAACAATGAAATTCACCATATCTGTGGTGAATTTCACTATGCTTTTAATAAATTTCATTACAAATACTTCCCGCCTTTTTTCAAACATTTCTTTACTTGCAAATGTTCTTTTTGTTATTATTTCCATTGAAGTGAAATTCATCACGCAAACAATGAAATTCACCATCTGTGTGGTGCATTTAACTATGCTTTTTGTAAAATTCATTACAAATATTTCCCGCCTTTTTTCATCACGCAAACAATGAAATTCACCATTTTTGTGCTGAATTTCACTATGCTTCTAATAAATTTCATTACAAATACTTCCCGCATTTCTTACAGACATTTTTTGGTTATTACAGTAAAATTCACCACTTTTGTAATGATAATCACTATCTATAATGATGAGCAAACAAGATCAGAGAGTAAGTATACTACCTTGAGGTGAATAAGAGAAAACTCTCTTAATCTACTCTTTTTTTTCTTATCCGTGAATCCGTGTGAGTGGTGGATTAAAAAACAAAATGGCGAAATTTGCTCAAACTGACAGGTAAGTTTTTTTTGTTGTTTTATCAAAAAGTTATAGTCCAGTCTGACAGTTCTAAAATAAATTAACATGCAATCCTGTAAGTTTTCATTTTGACTTCAATAAAAGTTAATTAACTTTTCTTAATCTGTATCATTAATTAAAAGATTGTTGTGTTTATTTCCCGGTTAGTATAGCCGCATTCGCTCAACTTCAATGCAATGCAATTTTGAGTCGGCCCGATTCCCAAATGTTGCTAACATCGTTGGTCCTTATAGAGATATGTTAACACGGTTTAGTTACTTAACTAAAATTTATTTCAATTGTTGTTTAACTAAGTATTTCACTCCTATTGCGATAGCGAATGAATCAGGCATCCCAATGACATACAGACGAATCATTAAAGGACTGCCTGTTGCCATTGGCACCGAAGATTCTCTATTAACATTCGGTACCATATTTGAATCGAATGCAAAGTTGTAAAATATTCAGCCAAACGGAGCAGTGACTAGAGAAGAGGTAAGCTTTGATACAGCGAGGTATGAGTGTTTTTTTTTTTTTTTTTTCAATTTAATTTTTCTTTAAGAATGGAACTCAGCTCCAGTTAGCTATCATTGGCACAGATTCACCTGCATCGAAATACCTCAATAACATGTGCTTTATTCACTGCCAAATGACTGCTAGCACGGAACCATCAAATCATGAGTTGTTCTGGGTATACCCACTTGTTCCTGGAGTGACTACTTGTTTCCGCACAGAATATGGAGCTTATATTTTGTGTAAGGGGGTTAGGGTGAGATTATTCTCAAAATCAGTGCATGTGTGATTACTTTCTATTAAATGCATGGCGAAATTTAATCTTGTGTTGACTTTTGGTTTGCTTTCAACGAATCTCTCTAAGGCCTTCTGCAGACGAAGCGTCTCGTCTTAGACGCGTACATACGACGCTTATGTGAACTTACGCTTACGTTGATGGTTTTAATTGGCAACTGCACACGAAACACGAGCCGTAAGCTTCACCTATTCGTACAGACTTATGAAGTTATTGAATCTTTTTGGTTAAGTGTCAAATGTATTGCAAAAAATTGTGCATTTGTATGAGATGCTTCGTGTTCAGAAGACCTACGAATGTTCTCCCTGTTTGACCTATGTATATTGTATTTGTTGCAATCGTTGCAATTTAATCTAAAGCCTAGTACGCTGCTGATGCGAAACGAAATTCTCCTGTGATTTCCAAAAAGACACCTAAATACTTACGAAAACACAGCGGAAATATACTCATGGAGAGATTCACAAGAAGCAAGTAAATAAAATAAGATTTAAAGAAAAATTCAAAGAATGAAAGAAACAACAAATAAAAACACGGGCAATTATTTCTGTTTGAAAAGAGAGTGGAGACTAGTCAAAACAATCTGGTATAATTATCAATTTCGCTGGTCGAACAGCGTACCATAGAACGAAAAGCACAACGAAATTTTTTGTTTATGATTTCGTCATTTTTGTATATTTATACCTATACTAAGAAGCTATATAAACTAGTATATAACTTAGTTAGGTATGTATACCTATAGTTAGAATAGTCAATACAAGATTCATTATTAATTAGAAAGTCGTTGAATAAAGACCTATTTTCTATGTTATAATACTTGTCTTTGTCAATCATTTATTCAATATGGTGTCAGATGTGGTCAATTGATATAAGTAATTATATTATATTTTTTTTCCTGACGTTTTTTAACAAACTATAAAGTTAATTAAAAAAAAAAAAAGAAACGAAACCCACGGCAAGCGCATATGCCATAGTGAACAACATTTCGGCATCCATTTCGCCCCTTAACCTCAAATCAACGAACCTTCCAGCGTCGTGGAAGAATTGGCTGAACCAATTTAAAATTTGTCTAAAAGCATCGAATTTAGAAGAGCAAAGTGATAAATGAAAAGTCGCACTTCTACTTCATAATATGAGTCCAGATTCTTTGGAAATCTTCAACTCTTTCAATCAACAACTCGACTCCGTTGGGTATGATACATTAGTGGACATATTCGAGGCCTATTTTCTTCACAAAGTCAACATCGTCATGGAACGCCATAAATTCTTTACAAGGTCACAGCGCGACGCTGAGTCAATTGACGAATATATAACAGTTCTACAAAACCTTAGCCTGTCGTGTGATTTAAGAGATCTAAGAGAAGAATAAGTCCGTGACATATTCGTATGTGGCCTCAATAATAATTTTTCTAACATCAAAGAACGATTACTTAATGAAGGTGGCATAAAGTTCGACAAAGCTATAAATATCGCCAAAACAATGGGAGCAACAAAAGAACAACCTCAACAACTACATCTATCGAGCAACAGTACCCAGCGGGAAATATCGTCCCCAATGAATTTTATAGCTTAATTCTTCAATCAATTCACTAGCCAGATAATAAAAGGAAACGTCATGCAATGATTTAGTGAGTGAAGAGTCATGCGAGATTTCGTCAGTTCATAGATTTGAACCCACTTTTTACTTTGTGTGTAGAAAACAACAAAACAGCAGCAATCAATTCACTAGCCAGATAATAAAACGAAACGACATGTAATGATTTAGTAAGTGAAGAGTCATGCAAGATTTCCTCAGTTCATAGATTTTAACCCACTTTCTTTCTGAATTAATAATTGCTTTTGATATGGAAAATTATGTGATGAAAAAACTGTTCAAAAGTCATGTAGAACTGTAGAAGTTCATCAGTTCATCGTCTATGTCCACTCATCTGCTTTGTAAAGTGTGCACCGCCATTGTGTGTTTTGATAGAAGTTGATTTTTTTTTGTGTTTTCTGTGTTCACATTGTCTACTGACAGTAAATATTATAAGATGACTTGTGAATTTCCATCAAAATGAGGCAATCTCAGATTTTCTCCAAGTATTTCGGGTTGTTGGTTATTGGTTAATCACCACTTCGCATAAGTAAAGTGGTGATTAACCAACAACCTCTGGCCTAGTGATTTCACTTTAATTTAATGTTTCTATATTTTAACCAATCACAAATTCACAACACAACAGAATTAATGAATTCACTTTTTATTTAATTTTCTTCACATTTTTCAATATTGCATTAACTAATTGTTGAATAAACAACTACCACTTATCTTGTGAATTGACAATTGAATTTTCATTACCTTTTTCAACGAAGATATTGAACCGATGAATAAACCACATACATTGATGTGGTGAATTCACAGATTATGCAACCACCATGTTTTTCATCACTTGGGTTGCTGAATAAACAACTTCCAACAAAGTAGTGATTTCGTTGGTGAATTTTTATCAGATTTTCAGCATGTGCTTCGCGCCTAGGACATGCCCATTTTAATTCCATCAAAGGAATCAGCTGAAAAGTGGACGGTGCAGCTGCAATTCCTCGAGGAAAAAGCTGATTTTTCGTTAATGAATTTTTGAATTTTTGCCGCTGGGTAACGTCATTGCCGCTATAAACCGTTCTTCAAAACCTCATCAGCAAACAAATACAACGACAACCTCAAATAAATACGGGCGTGCTCCATTGTAATAGGTTTGGCGGAACAAAACGACTTGTAGTAGTTGATGAAAAAGAACTAATTTATTTAATATGATTTCACCTTATTTATACTTATCTATACACAAATCAATTTAATGGAAAGTGCAAGCTTAGCAAGAAGACCTGAACTCAATTGTGTCAAACATTACTCGGGCAATGAACTTGAAAAGCTTCAAGTGGTGCGATATGAATCGTCACTATTTAAGTTGGTCACTGAGTCATGCTGACACTCGCAATAATAATTATGCATGCATTGAGTTCCGGATTCTTGCCATACTACACCTCCCCTTTTTTTTAGAATGCTTATAAGTGACAATGGATGAGCATTCTTTCACATTATTTTGATATACATTTGTTTTGTTTATATTTTGTGTTCATTAAATTTGAATAATTTTTATAGGTACATAATATGTAAAATGATATGCATTTCAATATTAAATTATATGTAGTATTTTTTTTTTTTTTTGTCTTAATATCTACCCAAATTTAAACTAAATTTATTATGTGTATTGAACATAAGATTTTAGTCTGTTTTTGTGTATTATAATATTTTTACTTATTTTTTGTTTTTTTAATTTGTCATTGTCTGTGTTGTTAGGTGTTAAACTATAGTTATTGTTCTTATCTATGCTTTCTACTCTAAAGGGACCTTTGTATCTACTGTCTAACTTATGACTTGTGTCATCTTTTATTAATACTAAATCTCCTATGCATATTTCCTTAGATTGTATTTTCCTGTCGTTAATTGTTTTCTGGTTATCCTTTTTTTTTCATTATGAACTCTTTGGCTCTTTGTTGCGATACTTGAAGTCGGTATTTTAATTCTTTGTCATACGCATCGTAGTTATAGAGTGGAGTAATCTCATTCTGTTTGAGGAAATCAAATGTGGGTGGTGTTTTTCCGAAAACCAGTTCAAAAGGACAGTAACCATGCACGGATGATGGTGCCGTGTTGTAACAGTAGCAAAAATATTTAAGATATTCCTCCCAATCGCTTTTATCAACAGATATGTAAGAGCGTACTTATTCATTGAATGTACGATGGCTACGTTCAACTGTACCAAGTGTTTGATGATGATATGGTGTAGATGTTTTGTGTTCAACTTTAAGTAATTTACATAATTCTTCAAAAATGCTGTTTTTATATTCTGTTCCCATGTCTGTTAATATAGTTTTCATACAGCCATAGACGATAATATAGTTTTCAAATATTGCTCTTGCTATTGTTTTGGCGTGCTTGGTCGGTATTGGTACTGCAATTAAATACTTTGTCAGATCGCATATGATGGTGACTGCATACTCATTCCCATTAAAAGACTTGGGAAGAGGACCTATTGTATCTATTTGAACAGTTTCGAATGCTTTTCTTGGTGTTTCTGTGATAACCATTGGTTCTTTAATGTGTCTATTTATTTTGTTCTTTTTGCATTGTGTACAGTCGTTAACATAATTCTTTATATCTTTTTTCATATTTTTCCAGTAGAAATGTTGCCTTATTTTGTTAGTAGTACGAACGATTCCTGGGTGGCCTCCCCGAATAAATTGGATCGTCATGGTACTGCCTAATGATTTCGTTGATTTTTTCGACATTTGTCACCTGCGTTAATTCCGGAGTTAACGCTATTTCTATTCCTTTGAGAACTTGGGTACCCTTTTCTTTAAATTCATCTACTCGAGTATATTTAAACAATTTGTCTCGTAAAGACAATTGTATTTTTACAAGTCCTAATTTGCCGGCTTCTTTCATAAGCCTGACAAAGAATTGTCCTGAGTCAATTTTCGTCTCAACAATCAGGTTGCTTGTATCTATATAGCTGCAAAAAATCTTCTTTCCTTTTTTGATATACATTTTCGGAAAATCAGAAATGAGCTGAGCATGCTTTCTTACTTCATATTTGTTTAGTGCTTCGTAAATTTTGGGGTTCTCGTGGTGACTTATGTCATTTGCAACAGTGTAAGGATTATGTTTATTCATTGCTCTTGTTACTCTGTATACTTTACTAGATTCTACCGTAAGTTGCTTTAAATCTATATTTATTGGGGATAGTGCGTCCGCGATGTAATTTTCTTTTCCAGCTATGTACTCCACTTCAAAGTCATATTCTTCAAGGTCTAATCTTATCCGCATTAGTTTGGAAGTAGGGTTTCTCATTGAGAAAAGATAGGTTAAGGGCCTGTGGTCTGTTTTGACGACAAATTTTTTTCCGTAGACATATGGTCTAAAAAAGGTTATGGCCCAATGTATGGCTGCTAGTTCTTTCTCTATTGTGGCTTTATTAATTTCTCCTTTGGTGAATGCTCTTGAACCGTAGGCTATTGGTAATTGCTTGTCTTCATTTTTTTGACTAAGCACTGCGCCACAAGCGAAACCGCTGGCGTCTGTTGTGATAAAAAATTCTTTGCTAAAATCAGGGTATTGGAGTGTTTGTGGACTGATTAGAGATTTTTTTAAATATTGAAAGGCGTTAGTGCATTCCTCAGTCCAGTCAAATGGAATATTTTTCCTGCACAACCTTGTTAAAACCCTAGAGTGTTCAGCGAAATTAGGAACAAATCGCCTGTAGTAGTTACAAAACGCAACAAATCTCTTAGCTTCGTCAGCATTCTTTGGTACGGGATATTTCTGAACTGTTTCAAATTAACTTGGGTCAGGCAAGATGCCTTTGTTTGTGCATTTATGACCAAGATATGTAACTTCTTGATTGAAAAATATGCATTTATCAGGATGCAGTTTTAAGTTGTACTTCCTGCATGTATCGAAAACATCTTCTAAATTTGTTATCATGTGTTTTTCGGAACAACCTAGTACTACCAAGTCATCCATGTAAAGAAATGCTTGAGATGGCTTAAGACCTGTAAATGCTAGTGTCATCATCCTTTGGAAAGAATTTGGGGCAATTTTCAATCCATAAGGCAGTCGATTCTTTATTTAATTCTATTTGATGAAATCCTGACGTTAAGTCTAAACATGAGAAGTATTTTGCTCTTCCCAACTGATCGAGTATATCGTCTATTCTTGGTAATGGGAATTTATCTGCCATTAGTTTTTGATTGATCCCTCTGTAGTCAATGACTAGTCTCCACCTTTTCTCTTGTTTGCCTGGGAGCACTATTGTATTCCGAAGTGGATGGTTCTATTATATCATCTTTAATTAATTTACCTAACTGCCTACTTATTTCTTCTTTGTGTACTTGAGGTATTCTATAGTTTTTAATATACACTGGTTCATCATCTTTCATCCTAAGTTTTTGTTTATAAAATGTATTAGTTGTTATGGGTTCTGTTTCTAATGCAAAAATATCCACGTAGTTGGAACACAAGTTGTTCAGTGCTTTAAAAGCAAATTTAGGGAAATGTTTCCTAAGCTTATTTATTTTTTCTTCAAAATTACCCGTTGCTTGAATCGAATGGATAATATTATAGTCGTTAAGACTTTCTGTTTCACCTTAATATTCTGTATTGTTATATTTTCATTCGAAGTGTTGGCAATTTTTACAAATGGTTGATTTTTTGAAGTAATTGTGTTAGCTATATACACACCGGTCTTAATCTCCTGGTGAGAAATACAAATTTCTTCCTCCGTTGATTCTACATGAATAAGTCGAATGACTTCAGATCTAGCGGGAATAGAAACTGTGTTTACTTTGAATGAATTTGACATGGGGATTGCTATATCCTCGTGATAATCTTTCAATCTTATTATAAGCCAATCTTGGTTTGTTTGATAATCTAAAACACAATTATATTTCTTAAAAAAATCTAGATAATAATTCACTACAAATACTTCCCGCCTTTATTCATCACGCAAACAATGAAATTCACCATATCTTTGGTTAATTTCACTATGCTTTTAATAAATTTCATTACAAATACTTCCCGCCTTTTTTTATTACGCAAACAATGAAATTAACCATCTATGTGGTGAATTTTACTATGCTTTTAATAAATTTCATTACAAATACTTCCCTCCTTTTTTCAAACATTTATTTACTTGCAAAAATTCTTTTTTTTATTATTTTCATTGAAGTGAACTTCATCACGCAAACAATGAAATTCACCATATTTGTGGTGCATTTAACTATACTTTTTGTAAAATTCATTACAAATACTTCCCGCCTTTTTGTCATCACGCAAACAATGAAATTCACCATATCTGTGGTGAATTTCACTATGCTTTTAATAAATTTCATTACAAATACTTCCCGCCTTTTTTCATTACGCAAACAATGAAATTCACCATCTGTGTGATGAATTTCACTATACTTTTAATAAATTTCATTACAAATACTTCCCGCCTTTTTTCAAACATTTCTTTACTTGCAAATGTTCTTTTTGTTATTATTTCCATTGAAGTGAAATTCATCACGCAAAAAATGAAATTCATCATCTGTGTGGTGCATTTGACTATGCTTTTTGTAAAATTCATTACAAATATTTCCCGCCTTTTTCATCACGCAAACAATGAAATTCACCATTTTTGTGCTGAATTTCACTATGCTTCTAATAAATTTCATTACAAATACTTCCCGCATTTTTTACAAACATTCTTTGGTTATTACAGTAAAATTCACCACTTTTGTAATGATAATCACTATCTATAATGACGAGCAAGCAAGATCAGAGAGTAAGTATACTACCTTGAGGTGAATAAGAGAAAACTCTCTTAATCTACTCTTTTTTTCTTATCCGTGAATCCGTGTGAGTGGTGGATTAAAAAATAAAATGGCGAAATTTGCTCAAACTGACAAGTAAGTTTTTTTTGTTGTTTTATCAAAAAGTGATAGTCCAGTCTGACAGTTCTAAAATAAATTAACATGCAATCGTGTAAGTTTTCATTTTGACTTCAATAAAAGTTAATTAACTTTTCTTAAACTCTATCATTAATTAAAAGATTGTTGTGTTTATTTCCCGGTTATTATAGCCGCATTCGCTCAACTTCAATGCAATGCAATTTTGAGTCGGCCCGATTCCCAAATGTTGCTAACATCGTTGGTCCTTATAGAGATATGTTAACACGGTTTAGTTATTTAACTAAAATTTATTTAAATTGTTGTTTAACTAAGTATTTCACTCCTATTGCGATAGCGAATGAATCAGGCATCCCAATGACATACAGACGAATCATTAAAGGACTGCCTGTTGCCATTGGCACCGAAGAGTCTCTATTAACATTCGGTACCACATTTGAATCGAATGCAAAGTTGTAAAATATTCAGCCAAACGGAGCAGTGACTAGAGAAGAGGTAAGCTTTGATACAGCGAGGTATGAGTGTTTTTTTTTATTTTTTCAATTTAATTTTTCTTTAAGAATGGAACTCAGCTCCAGTTAGCTATCATTGGCACAGATTCACCTGCATCGAAATACCTCAATAACATGTGCTTTATTCACTGCCAAATGACTGCTAGCACGGAACCATCAAATCATGAGTTGTTCTGGGTATACCCACTTGTTCCTGGAGTGACTACTTGTTTCCGCACAGAATATGGAGCTTATATTTTGTGTAAGGGGGTTAGGGTGAGATTATTCTCAAAATCAGTGCATGTGTGATTACTTTCTATTAAATGCGTGGCGAAAATTAATCTTGTGTTGACTTTTGGTTTGCTTTCAACGAATCTCTCTAAGGCCTTCTGCAGACGAAGCGTCTCGTCTTAGACGCGTACATACGACGCTTATGTGAACTTACGCTTACGTTGATGGTTTTAATTGGCAACTGCAGACGAGACACGAGCCGTAAGCTTCACCTATTCGTACAGACTTATGAAGTTATTGAATCTTTTTGGTTAAGTGTCAAATGTATTGCAAAAAATTGTGCATTTGTATGAGATGCTTCGTGTTCAGAAGACCTACGAATGTTCTCCCTGTTTGACCTATGTATATTGTATTTGTTGCAATCGTTGCATTTTAATCTAAAGCCTAGTATGCTGCTGATGCGAAACGAAATTCTCCTGTGATTTCCAAAAAGACAACTAAATACTTACGAAAACACAGCGGAAATATACTCATGGAGAGATTCACAAGAAGCAAGTAAATAAAATAAGATTTAAAGAAAAATTCAAAGAATGAAAGAAACAACATATAAACACACGGGCAATTATTTCTGTTTGAAAAGAGAGTGGAGACTAGTCAAAACAATCTGGTATAATTATCAATTTCGCTGGTCGAACAGCGTACCATAGAACGAAAAGCACAACGAAATTTTTTGTTTATGATTTCGTCATTTTTGTATATTTATACCTATACTGAGAAGCTATATAAACTAGTATATAACTTAGTTAGGTATGTATACCTATAGTTAGAATAGTCAATACAAGATTCATTATTAATTAGAAAGTCGTTGAATAAAGACCTATTTTCTATGTTATAATACTTGTCTTTGTCAATCATTTATTCAATATGGTGTCAGATGTGGTCAATTGATATAAGTAATTATATTATATTTTTTTTCCTGACGTTTTTTAACAAACTATAAAGTTAATTAAAAAAAAAAAAAAGAAACGAAACCCACGGCAAGCGCATATGCCATAGTGAACAACATTTCGGCATCCATTTCGCCCCTTAACCTCAAATCAACGAACCTTCCAGCATCGTGGAAGAATTGGCTGAACCAATTTAAAATTTTTCTAAAAGCATCGAATTTAGAAGAGCAAAGTGATAAATGAAAAGTCGCACTTCTACTTCATTATATGAGTCCAAATTCCTTGGAAATCTTCAACTCTTTCAATCAACAACTCGACTCCGTTGGGTATGATACATTAGTGGACATATTCGAGGCCTATTTTCTTCACAAAGTCAACATCGTCATGGAACGCCATAAATTCTTTACAAGGTCACAGCGCGACGCTGAGTCAATTGACGAATATATAACAGTTCTACAAAACCTTAGCCTGTCGTGTGATTTAAGAGATCTAAGAGAAGAATAAGTCCGTGACATATTCGTATGTGGCCTCAATAATAATTTTTCTAACATCAAAGAACGATTACTTAATGAAGGTGGCATAAAGTTCGACAAAGCTATAAATATCGCCAAAACAATGGGAGCAACAAAAGAACAACCTCAACAACTACATCTATCGAGCAACAGTACCCAGCGGGAAATATCGTCCCCAATGAATTTTATAGCTTAATTCTTCAATCAATTCACTAGCCAGATAATAAAAGGAAACGTCATGCAATGATTTAGTGAGTGAAGAGTCATGCGAGATTTCGTCAGTTCATAGATTTGAACCCACTTTTTACTTTGTGTGTAGAAAACAACAAAACAGCAGCAATCAATTCACTAGCCAGATAATAAAACGAAACGACATGTAATGATTTAGTAAGTGAAGAGTCATGCAAGGTTTCCTCAGTTCATAGATTTTAACCCACTTTCTTTCTGAATTAATAATTGCTTTTGATATGGAAAATTATGTGATGAAAAAACTGTTCAAAAGTCATGTAGAACTGTAGAAGTTCATCAGTTCATCGTCTATGTCCACTCATCTGCTTTGCAAGTGTGCACCGCCATTGTGTGTTTTGATAGAAGTTGATTTTTTTTTGTGTTTTCTGTGTTCACATTGTCTACCGACAGTAAATATTATAAGATGACTTGTGAATTTCCATCAAAATGAGGCAATCTCAGATTTTCTCCAAGTATTTCGGGTTGTTGGTTATTGGTTAATCACCACTTCGCATAAGTAAAGTGGTGATTAACCAACAACCTCTGGCCTAGTGATTTCACTTTAATTTAATGTTTCTATATTTTAACCAATCACAAATTCACAACACAACAGAATTAATGAATTCACTTTTTATTTAATTTTCTTCACATTTTTCAATATTGCATTAACTAATTGTTGAATAAACAACTACCACTTATCTTGTGAATTGACAATTGAATTTTCATTACCTTTTTCAACGAAGATATTGAACCGATGAATAAACCACATACATTGATGTGGTGAATTCACAGATTATGCAACCACCATGTTTTTCATCACTTGGGTTGCTGAATAAACAACTTCCAACAAAGTAGTGATTTCGTTGGTGAATTTTTATCAGATTTTCAGCATGTGCTTCGCGCCTAGGACATGCCCATTTTAATTCCATCAAAGGAATCAGCTGAAAAGTGGACGGTGCAGCTGCAATTCCTCGAGGAAAAAGCTGATTTTTCGTTAATGAATTTTTGAATTTTTGCCGCTGGGTAACGTCATTGCCGCTATAAACCGTTCTTCAAAACCTCATCAGCAAACAAATATAACGACAACCTCAAATAAATACGGGCGTGCTCCATTGTAATAGGTTTGGCGGAACAAAACGACTTGTAGTAGTTGATGAAAAAGAACTAATTTATTTAATATGATTTCACCTTATTTATACTTATCTATACACAAATCAATTTAATGGAAAGTGCAAGCTTAGCAAGAAGACCTGAACTCAATTGTGTCAAACATTACTCGGGCAATGAACTTGAAAAGCTTCAACTGGTGCGATATGAATCGTCACTATTTAAGTTGGTCACTGAGTCATGCTGACACTCGCAATAATAATTATGCATGCATTGAGTTCCGGATTCTTGCCATACTACACCTCCCCTTTTTTTTAGAATGCTTATAAGTGACAATGGATGAGCATTCTTTCACATTATTTTGATATACATTTGTTTTGTTTATATTTTGTGTTCATTAAATTTGAATAATTTTTATAGGTACATAATATGTAAAATGATATGCATTTCAATATTAAATTATATGTAGTATTTTTTTTTTTTTTGTCTTAATATCTACCCAAATTTAAACTATATTTATTATGTGTATTGAACATAAGATTTTAGTCTGTTTTTGTGTATTATAATATTTTTACTTATTTTTTGTTTTTTTAATTTGTCATTGTCTGTGTTGTTAGGTGTTAAACTATAGTTATTGTTCTTATCTATGCTTTCTACTCTAAAGGGACCTTTGTGTATTGTGTCTACTGTCTAACTTATGACTTGTGTCATCTTTTATTAATACTAAATCTCCTATGCATATTTCCTTAGATTGTATTTTCCTGTCGTAAATTGTTTTCTGGTTATCCTTTTTTTTCATTATGAACTCTTTGGCTCTTTGTTGCGATACTTGTAGTCGGTATTTTAATTCTTTGTCATACGCATCGTAGTTATAGAGTGGAGTAATCTCATTCTGTTTGAGGAAATCAAATGTGGGTGGTGTTTTTCCGAAAACCAGTTCAAAAGGACAGTAACCATGCACGGATGATGGTGCCGTGTTGTAACAGTAGCAAAAATATTTAAGATATTCCTCCCAATCGCTTTTATCAACAGATATGTAAGAGCGTACTTATTCATTGAATGTACGATGGCTACGTTCAACTGTACCAAGTGTTTGATGATGATATGGTGTAGATGTTTTGTGTTCAACTTTAAGTAATTTACATAATTCTTCAAAAATGCTGTTTTTATATTCTGTTCCCATGTCTGTTAATATAGTTTTCATACAGCCATAGACGATAATTTAGTTTTCAAATATTGCTCTTGCTATTGTTTTGGCGTGCTTGGTCGGTATTGGTACTGCAATTAAATACTTTGTCAGATCGCATATGATGGTGACTGCATACTCATTCCCATTAAAAGACTTGGGAAGAGGACCTATTGTATCTATTTGAACAGTTTCGAATGCTTTTCTTGGTGTTTCTGTGATAACCATTGGTTCTTTTATGTGTCTATTTATTTTGTTCTTTTTGCATTGTGTACAATCGTTAACATAATTCTTTATATCTTTTTTCATATTTTTCCAGTAGAAATGTTGCCTTATTTTGTTAGTAGTACGAACGATTCCTGGGTGGCCTCCCCGAATAAATTGGATCCTCATGGTACTGCCTAATGATTTCGTTGATTTTTTCGACATTTGTCACCTGCGTTAATTCCGGAGTTAACGCTATTTCTATTCCTTTGAGAACTTGGGTACCCTTTTCTTTAAATTCATCTACTCGAGTATATTTAAACAATTTGTCTCGTAAGGACAATTGTATTTTTACAAGTCCTAATTTGCCGGCTTCTTTCATAAGCCTGACAAAGAATTGTCCTAAGTCAATTTTCGTCTCAACAATCAGGTTGCTTGTATCTATATAGCTGCAAAAAATCTTCTTTCCTTTTTTGATATACATTTTCGGAAAATCAGAAATGAGCTGAGCATACTTTCTTACTTCATATTTTTTTAGTGCTTCGTAAATTTTGGGGTTCTCGTGGTGACTTATGTCATTTGCAACAGTGTAAGGATTATGTTTATTCATTGCTCTTGTTACTCTGTATACTTTACTAGATTCTACCGTAAGTTGCTTTAAATCTATATTTATTGGGGATAGTGCGTCCGCTATGTAATTTTCTTTTCCAGCTATGTACTCCACTTCAAAGTCATATTCTTCAAGGTCTAATCTTATTCGCATTAGTTTGGAAGTAGGGTTTCTCATTGAGAAAAGATAGGTTAAGGGCCTGTGGTCTGTTTTGACGACAAATTTTCTTCCGTAGACATATGGTCTAAAAAAGGTTATGGCCCAATGTATGGCTGCTAGTTCTTTCTCTATTGTGGCTTTATTAATTTCTCCTTTGGTGAATGCTCTTGAACCGTAGGCTATTGGTAATTGCTTGTCTTCATTTTTTTGACTAAGCACTGCGCCACAAGCGAAACCGCTGGCGTCTGTTGTGATAAAAAATTCTTTGCTAAAATCAGGGTATTGGAGTGTTTGTGGACTGATTAGAGATTTTTTTAAATATTGAAAGGCGTTAGTGCATTCCTCAGTCCAGTCAAATGGAATATTTTTCCTGCACAACCTTGTTAAAACCCTAGAGTGTTCAGCGAAATTAGGAACAAATCGCCTGTAGTAGTTACAAAACGCAACAAATCTCTTAGCTTCGTCAGCATTCTTTGGTACGGGATATTTCTGAACTGTTTCAAATTTACTTGGGTCAGGCAAGATGCCTTTGTTTGTGCATTTATGACCAAGATATGTAACTTCTTGATTGAAAAATATGCATTTATCAGGATGCAGTTTTAAGTTGTACTTCCTGCATGTATCGAAAACATCTTCTAAATTTGTTATCATGTGTTTTTCGGAACAACCTAGTACTACCAAGTCATCCATGTAAAGAAATGCTTGAGATGGCTTAAGACCTGTAAATGCTAGTGTCATCATCCTTTGGAAAGAATTTCTGTTTCACCTTAATATTCTGTATTGTTATATTTTCATTCGAAGTGTTGGCAATTTTTACAAATGGTTGATTTTTTGAAGTAATTGTGTTAGCTATATACACACCGGTCTTAATCTCCTGGTGAGAAATACAAATTTCTTCCTCCGTTGATTCTACATGAATAAGTCGAATGATTTCAGATCTAGCGGGAATAGAAACTGTGTTTACTTTGAATGAATTTGACATGGGGATTGCTATATCCTCGTGATAATCTTTCGATCTTATTATAAGCCAATCTTGGTTTGTTTGATAATCTAAAACACAATTATATTTCTTAAAAAAATCTAGATAATAATTCACTACAAATACTTCCCGCCTTTATTCATCACGCAAACAATGAAATTCACCATATCTTTGGTTAATTTCACTATGCTTTTAATAAATTTCATCTATGTGGTGAATTTTACTATGCTTTTAATAAATTTCATTACAAATACTTCCCTCCCTTTTTCAAACATTTATTTACTTGCAAAAATTCTTTTTGTTATTATTTTCATTGAAGTGAACTTCATCACGCAAACAATGAAATTCACCATATTTGTGGTGCATTTAACTATACTTTTTGTAAAATTCATTACAAATACTTCCCGCCTTTTTATCATCACGCAAACAATGAAATTCACCATATCTGTGGTCAATTTCACTATGCTTTTAATAAATTTCATTACAAATACTTCCCGCCTTTTTTCATTACGCAAACAATGAAATTCACCATCTGTGTGATGAATTTCACTATACTTTTAATAAATTTCATTACAAATACTTCCCGCCTTTTTTCAAACATTTCTTTACTTGCAAATGTTCTTTTTGTTATTATTTCCATTGAAGTGAAATTCATCACGCAAAAAATGAAATTCATCATCTGTGTGGTGCATTTGACTATGCTTTTTGTAAAATTCATTACAAATATTTCCCGCCTTTTTTCATCACGCAAACAATGAAATTCACCATTTTTGTGCTGAATTTCACTATGCTTCTAATAAATTTCATTACAAATACTTCCCGCATTTTTTACAGACATTTTTTAGTTATTACAGTAAAATTCACCACTTTTGTAATGATAATCACTATCTATAATGATGAGCAAACAAGATCAGAGAGTAAGTATACTACCTTGAGGTGAATAAGAGAAAACTCTCTTAATCTACTCTTTTTTTTCTTATCCGTGAATCCGTGTGAGTGGTGGATTAAAAAACAAAATGGCGAAATTTGCTCAAACTGACAAGTAAGTTTTTTTTGTTGTTTTATCAAAAAGTGATAGTCCAGCCTGACAGTTCTAAAATAAATTAACATGCAATCCTGTAAGTTTTCATTTTGACTTCAATAAAAGTTAATTAACTTTTCTTAAACTCTATCATTAATTAAAAGATTGTTGTGTTTATTTCCCGGTTAGTATAGCCGCATTCGCTCAACTTCAATGCAATGCAATTTTGAGTCGGCCCGATTCCCAAATGTTGCTAACATCGTTGGTCCTTATAGAGATATGTTAACACGGTTTAGTTATTTAACTAAAATTTATTTAAATTGTTGTTTAACTAAGTATTTCACTCCTATTGCGATAGCGAATGAATCAGGCATCCCAATGACATACAGACGAATCATTAAAGGACTGCCTGTTGCCATTGGCACCGAAGAGTCTCTATTAACATTCGGTACCATATTTGAATCGAATGCAAAGTTGTAAAATATTCAGCCAAACGGAGCAGTGACTAGAGAAGAGGTAAGCTTTGATACAGCGAGGTATGAGTGTTTTTTTTTTTTTTTTTTCAATTTAATTTTTCTTTAAGAATGGAACTCAGCTCCAGTTAGCTATCATTGGCACAGATTCACCTGCATCGAAATACCTCAACAACATGTGCTTTATTCACTGCCAAATGACTGCTAGCACGGAACCATCAAATCATGAGTTGCTCTGGGTATACCCACTTGTTCCTGGAGTGACTACTTGTTTCCGCACAGAATATGGAGCTTATATTTTGTGTAAGGGGGTTAGGGTGAGATTATTCTCAAAATCAGTGCATGTGTGATTACTTTCTATTAAATGCGTGGCGAAATTTAATCTTGTGTTGACTTTTGGTTTGCTTTCAACGAATCTCTCTAAGGCCTTCTGCAGACGAAGCGTCTCGTCTTAGACGCGTACATACGACGCTTATGTGAACTTACGCTTACGTTGATGGTTTTAATTGGCAACTGCACACGAGACACGAGCCGTAAGCTTCACCTATTCGTACAGACTTATGAAGTTATTGAATCTTTTTGGTTAAGTGTCAAATGTATTGCAAAAAATTGTGCATTTGTATGAGATGCTTCGTGTTCAGAAGACCTACGAATGTTCTCCCTGTTTGACCTATGTATATTGTATTTGTTGCAATCGTTGCATTTTAATCTAAAGCCTAGTACGCTGCTGATGCGAAACGAAATTCTCCTGTGATTTCCAAAAAGACAACTAAATACTTACGAAAACACAGCGGAAATATACTCATGGAGAGATTCACAAGAAGCAAGTAAATAAAATAAGATTTAAAGAAAAATTCAAAGAATGAAAGAAACAACAAATAAAAACACGGGCAATTATTTCTGTTTGAAAAGAGAGTGGAGACTAGTCAAAACAATCTGGTATAATAATGGTAATGGTAAGAATAAAGCACAACGAAATTTTTTGTTTATGATTTCGTCATTTTTGTATATTTATACCTATACTGAGAAGCTATATAAACTAGTATATAACTTAGTTAGGTATGTATACCTATAGTTAGAATAGTCAATACAAGATTCATTATTAATTAGAAAGTCGTTGAATAAAGACCTATTTTCTATGTTATAATACTTGTCTTTGTCAATCATTTATTCAATATGGTGTCAGATGTGGTCAATTGATATAAGTAATTATATTATATTTTTTTTCCTGACGTTTTTTAACAAACTATAAAGTTAATTAAAAAAAAAAAAAAGAAACGAAACCCACGGCAAGCGCATATGCCATAGTGAACAACATTTCGGCATCCATTTCGCCCCTTAACCTCAAATCAACGAACCTTCCAGCATCGTGGAAGAATTGGCTGAACCAATTTAAAATTTTTCTAAAAGCATCGAATTTAGAAGAGCAAAGTGATAAATGAAAAGTCGCACTTCTACTTCATTATATGAGTCCAGATTCCTTGGAAATCTTCAACTCTTTCAATCAACAACTCGACTCCGTTGGGTATGATACATTAGTGGACATATTCGAGGCCTATTTTCTTCACAAAGTCAACATCGTCATGGAACGCCATAAATTCTTTACAAGGTCACAGCACGACGCTGAGTCAATTGATGAATATATAACAGTTCTACAAAACCTTAGCCTGTCGTGTGATTTAAGAGATCTAAGAGAAGAATAAGTCCGTGACATATTCGTATGTGGCCTCAATAATAATTTTTCTAACATCAAAGAACGATTACTTAATGAAGGTGGCATAAATTTCGACAAAGCTATAAATATCGCCAAAACAATGGGAGCAACAAAAGAACAACCTCAACAACTACATCTATCGAGCAACAGTACCCAGCGGGAAATATCGTCCCCAATGAATTTTATAGCTTAATTCTTCAATCAATTCACTAGCCAAATAATAAAAGGAAACGTCATGCAATGATTTAGTGAGTGAAGAGTCATGCTAGATTTCGTCAGTTCATAGATTTGAACCCACTTTTTACTTTGTGTGTAGAAAACAACAAAACAGCAGCAATCAATTCACTAGCCAGATAATAAAACGAAACGACATGTAATGATTTAGTAAGTGAAGAGTCATGCAAGGTTTCCTCAGTTCATAGATTTTAACCCACTTTCTTTCTGAATTAATAATTGCTTTTGATATGGAAAATTATGTGATGAAAAAACTGTTCAAAAGTCATGTAGAACTGTAGAAGTTCATCAGTTCATCGTCTATGTCCACTCATCTGCTTTGTAAAGTGTGCACCGCCATTGTGTGTTTTGATAGAAGTTGATTTTTTTTTGTGTTTTCTGTGTTCACATTGTCTACTGACAGTAAATATTATAAGATGACTTGTGAATTTCCATCAAAATGAGGCAATCTCAGATTTTCTCCAAGTATTTCGGGTTGTTGGTTATTGGTTAATCACCACTTCGCATAAGTAAAGTGGTGATTAACCAACAACCTCTGGCCTAGTGATTTCACTTTAATTTAATGTTTCTATATTTTAACCAATCACAAATTCACAACACAACAGAATTAATGAATTCACTTTTTATTTAATTTTCTTCACATTTTTCAATATTGCATTAACTAATTGTTGAATAAACAACTACCACTTATCTTGTGAATTGACAATTGAATTTTCATTACCTTTTTCAACGAAGATATTGAACCGATGAATAAACCACATACATTGATGTGGTGAATTCACAGATTATGCAACCACCATGTTTTTCATCACTTGGGTTGCTGAATAAACAACTTCCAACAAAGTAGTGATTTCGTTAGTGAATTTTTATCAGATTTTCAGCATGTGCTTCGCGCCTAGGACATGCCCATTTTAATTCCATCAAAGGAATCAGCTGAAAAGTGGACGGTGCAGCTGCAATTCCTCGAGGAAAAAGCTGATTTTTCGTTAATGAATTTTTGAATTTTTGCCGCTGGGTAACGTCATTGCCGCTATAAACCGTTCTTCAAAACCTCATCAGCAAACAAATACAACGACAACCTCAAATAAATACGGGCGTGCTCCATTGTAATAGGTTTGGCGGAACAAAACGACTTGTAGTAGTTGATGAAAAAGAACTAATTTATTTAATATGATTTCACCTTATTTATACTTATCTATACACAAATCAATTTAATGGAAAGTGCAAGCTTAGCAAGAAGACCTGAACTCAATTGTGTCAAACATTACTCGGGCAATGAACTTGAAAAGCTTCAACTGGTGCGATATGAATCGTCACTATTTAAGTTGGTCACTGAGTCATGCTGACACTCGCAATAATAATTATGCATGCATTGAGTTCCGGATTCTTGCCATACTACACCTCCCCTTTTTTTTAGAATGCTTATAAGTGACAATGGATGAGCATTCTTTCACATTATTTTGATATACATTTGTTTTGTTTATATTTTGTGTTCATTAAATTTGAATAATTTTTATAGGTACATAATATGTAAAATGATATGCATTTCAATATTAAATTATATGTAGTATTTTTTTTTTTTTTGTCTTAATATCTACCCAAATTTAAACTATATTTATTATGTGTATTGAACATAAGATTTTAGTCTGTTTTTGTGTATTATAATATTTTTACTTATTTTTTGTTTTTTTAATTTGTCATTGTCTGTGTTGTTAGGTGTTAAACTATAGTTATTGTTCTTATCTATGCTTTCTACTCTAAAGGGACCTTTGTGTCTACTGTCTAACTTATGACTTGTGTCATCTTTTATTAATACTAAATCTCCTATGCATATTTCCTTAGATTGTATTTTCCTGTCGTAAATTGTTTTCTGGTTATCCTTTTTTTTCATTATGAACTCTTTGGCTCTTTGTTGCGATACTTGTAGTCGGTATTTTAATTCTTTGTCATACGCATCGTAGTTATAGAGTGGAGTAATCTCATTCTGTTTGAGGAAATCAAATGTGGGTGGTGTTTTTCCGAAAACCAGTTCAAAAGGACAGTAACCATGCACGGATGATGGTGCCGTGTTGTAACAGTAGCAAAAATATTTAAGATATTCCTCCCAATCGCTTTTATCAACAGATATGTAAGAGCGTACTTATTCATTGAATGTACGATGGCTACGTTCAACTGTACCAAGTGTTTGATGATGATATGGTGTAGATGTTTTGTGTTCAACTTTAAGTAATTTACATAATTCTTCAAAAATGCTGTTTTTATATTCTGTTCCCATGTCTGTTAATATAGTTTTCATACAGCCATAGACGATAATATAGTTTTCAAATATTGCTCTTGCTATTGTTTTGGCGTGCTTGGTTGGTATTGGTACTGCAATTAAATACTTTGTCAGATCGCATATGATGGTGACTGCATACTCATTCCCATTAAAAGACTTGGGAAGAGGACCTATTGTATCTATTTGAACAGTTTCGAATGCTTTTCTTGGTGTTTCTGTGATAACCATTGGTTCTTTAATGTGTCTATTTATTTTGTTCTTTTTGCATTGTGTACAATCGTTAACATAATTCTTTATATCTTTTTTCATATTTTTCCAGTAGAAATGTTGCCTTATTTTGTTAGTAGTACGAACGATTCCTGGGTGGCCTCCCCGAATAAATTGGATCGTCATGGTACTGCCTAATGATTTCGTTGATTTTTTCGACATTTGACACCTGCGTTAATTCCGGAGTTAACGCTATTTCTATTCCTTTGAGAACTTGGGTACCCTTTTCTTTAAATTCATCTACTCGAGTATATTTAAACAATTTGTCTCGTAAAGACAATTGTATTTTTTACAAGTCCTAATTTGCCGGCTTCTTTATTAAGCCTGACAAAGAATTGTCCTAAGTCAATTTTCGTCTCAACAATCAGGTTGCTTGTATCTATATAGCTGCAAAAAATCTTCTTTCCTTTTTTGATATACATTTTCGGAAAATCAGAAATGAGCTGAGCATGCTTTCTTACTTCATATTTTTTTAGTGGAAGTAGGGTTTCTCATTGAGAAAAGATAGGTTAAGGGCCTGTGGTCTGTTTTGACGACAAATTTTCTTCCGTAGACATATGGTCTAAAAAAGGTTATGGCCCAATGTATGGCTGCTAGTTCTTTCTCTATTGTGGCTTTATTAATTTCTCCTTTGGTGAATGCTCTTGAACCGTAGGCTATTGGTAATTGCTTGTCTTCATTTTTTTGACTAAGCACTGCGCCACAAGCGAAACCGCTGGCGTCTGTTGTGATAAAAAATTCTTTGCTAAAATCAGGGTATGTGAGTGTTTGTGGACTGATTAGAGATTTTTTTTAAATATTGAAAGGCGTTAGTGCATTCCTCGGTCCAGTCAAATAGAATATTTTTCCTGCACAACCTTGTTAAAACCCTAGAGTGTTCAGCGAAATTAGGAACAAATCGCCTGTAGTAGTTACAAAACGCAACAAATCTCTTAGCTTCGTCAGCATTCTTTGGTACGGGATATTTCTGGACTGTTTCAAATTTACTTGGGTCAGGCAAGATGCCTTTGTTTGTGCATTTATGACCAAGATATGTAACTTCTTGATTGAAAAATATGCATTTATCAGGATGCAGTTTTAAGTTGTACTTCCTGCATGTATCGAAAACATCTTCTAAATTTGTTATCATGTGTTTTTCGGAACAACCTATTACTACCAAGTCATCCATGTAAAGAAATGCTTGAGATGGCTTAAGACCTGTAAATGCTAGTGTCATCATCCTTTGGAAAGAATTTGGGGCAATTTTCAATCCATAAGGCAGTCGATTCTTTATTTAATTCTATTTGATGAAATCCTGACGTTAAGTCTAAACATGAGAAGTATTTTGCTCTTCCCAACTGATCGAGTATATCGTCTATTCTTGGTAATGGGAATTTATCTGCCATTAGTTTTTGATTGATCCCTCTGTAGTCAATGACTAGTCTCCACTTTTCCTCTTGTTTGCCTGGGAGTGGTTTTTTGGGTACCAAGAGTATAGGACTATTGTATTCCGAAGTGGATGGTTCTATTTTATCATCTTTAATAAATTTACCTAACTGCCTACTAATTTCTTCTTTGTGTACTTGAGATATCCTATAGTTTTTAATATACACTGGTTCATCATCTTTCATCCTAAGTTTTTGTTTATAAAATGTATTAGTTGTTATGGGTTCTGTTTCTAATGTAAAAATATCCACGTAGTTGGAACACAAATTGTTCAGTGCTTTAAAAGCAAATTTAGGGAAATGTTTCCTAAGCTTATTTAATTTTTCTTCACAATTACCCGTTGCTTGAATCGAATGGATAATATTATAGTCGTTAAGACTTTCTGTTTTCACCTTAATATTCTGTATTGTTATATTTTCATTCTAAGTGTTGGCAATTTTTACAAATGGTTGATTTTTTGAAGTAATTGTGTTAGCTATATACACACCGGTCTTAATCTCCTGGTGAGGAATAAAAATTTCTTCCTCTGTTGATTCTATATGAATAAGTCGAATGACTTCAGATCTAGCGGGAATAGAAACTGTGTTTACTTTGAATGAATTTGACATGGGGATTGCTATATCCTCGTGATAATCTTTCGATCTTATTATAAGCCAATCTTGGTTTGTTTGATAATCTAAAACACAATTATATTTCTTTAAAAAATCTAGACCTAAAATACCTGAACATGGTATGGGGAAGTTGTGTTCTACCACATGAAAATCATGTCGAACAAGCAGATCCTCCAATATTAGATCCACACTCACAAAGCCTATGGTACTTACTGTACCATGACCAATGCAGTTAAGGCTTGTAACAACTGAAGTATCTATGCAAGCATTTTGATTTATGTGACCCTTTTTAAAAATGGATATGTCTGCTCCTGTATCTACTAGGAACGTTGAGACTAAATTATTTAAAGTTGAGCTTGAAGATATATAACTGCTGAGATGCAAATTAAATGCATACACTTTTTTTTAAAGCATTATCTATTCTTGATCTTGAAGTGGAGTTTGCTGGTTTTCCTGTTGAGTTATAGTTTTAATATTTCTTTGATTATGTGGACCTCGAAACCTCTGGCCATTTTGGTTAAAATTTCTTTTGGTTTTATTAGAGCTGTAGTCGTCTCTGTAATGGTTTGGCCTGAATCTAACTCTATTGTTACTTTGTCTATAATTTCCATGGTAACTATCTCGATTCCGGTTTATATATAGTATTGTATTAGGGTTACCAGATGAATCAGTGCAACTATTTGTAAATTTTGATATGGCATCATTCATTGAAGTAAATGTACCAGCTTGCATGATTAGTTTAACACTGTCCTCTGAACAGTTCTTGCACATTGCTTTTACTGCCGTCTGTGTAGCATATTTTGTTGCCAATTCAGTTGTTAAGCCATCCGAAATGTATGCTCCTTCTAATGATTTTGTTAGTTTTTCTATCTCACTAGTGTATTGGTTTGCGGTCTTATTATGTTGTTGTATATTCATGATTTTGGCAATCAGAACTTCAACTGATTCAACTTGTACCTTAGTTTTAAGTCTATCTTTAATTTTTTGTAGCGTTTGTTCGTTGTTAATCAGGTTTCTAGCCGTTCCCTTAAGTTTAGTTTTGACTATCAAAACCGCGGTAGTTTCATGAGTCTCTTTGATCTGTTCAAGGATATCTATTGCATCTAAAAAACGTGTTAAATTTTCTACACTGCCATCGAACTCTGGAAGAATTGATGAGGCTTATTTTATGAATTCTACTGCTGTTACTGGCATTATGATTTCTATTGGATTTTGTTTAAACTGAATTTTCTCTACAGTATGATAACCACTTAATAAATCGTCTGTGTCTTCTTTCTTTTCTAACTGAGAATCGTCTTCTATTAGGTATAATTCTTCAAATTTAATTTTTATGTCTCCGTCGTAGGTAGAAGGTACTTCTGTTTTTATGTTATGCTTTCCTAACGCGTTTATCAACGTATCTCTAACACTAATAAAAGTTTCTCGTCCCTGGTCCTTATGAACTGTCTCTATTTTTCTACAGGTAGATTTCGTAAAATTTCAGCTATCACATTTAAAGCCGCTAATATTGCTATGCAATGTTTGATTATAGTTTCCCTACGAATGGGAACATTTTTGTTATTATAAGCCCTATCTGCTTCTGCTTTTCTAGCTACTAACTCTGTAAGTATTTTATCCCACTGGCACATGTGTTGCTGCCTATAGTCCGTAGGCGTCCATATACATTTTATTTATTATACATATATAAATTGATAGATAGATAGATAGATGGATTTTATTCAATTATAAAAAAGTTGTACATATTTTTGTTTTGGTTTCAAGAATAAATTTTAGGGCATGACAAAAAATGTCGTGTTTTTCAATTTAATTTTTTTTAACATTTAGATATAACAAATAATGCTTGGTATTTTGTTTACAATACAATAAACAATATATATAAATATTTTTTTTTTTTTATAATTTACGAACTTCTTCATTTTGGGTGTATATTTTGTTTGAAAATTTATTGTGTGTTGAGTACAGTTTTATAAATAATTTTACACTAGATAGTATTATGAGAATTAGTAAAAACCACCAAATGTCATTTAAATGACTGGTGTGATCTACGACTTTAATTGTGTTTATAACATTTGCATTTGGGTTTTCGACTTTGGATTGTTCCCAACCCATTTTAAATTTTTATTTTATTGAATTTAAAGGCAAAATTGCCCGTAAATAGGCAGCCATGAGGTTGTCAGAATTTAATTATTTATTTATGACAATTTAACATTTCTAATTGCTTGAATTTCGTTCTTTATTTGTTTCTTTTTTTTGTTGTTGAAATTGTTAGGTTTAATTCTCTATATAGTACTGCAATCGCCCTTCTTTGTTTAAATTGTTTTCCTCCTCTCTTTCTTTTTGTTGATATCGTTGATGTTGGTGTTTTCTTTGCTATATGTTGACGTTGTTTATATTCTTCAATTGTTAGGGGAAGCGGTCCAATTCTCAATACTTCGGGTCTTTTTTCTGGTTGATGAGCACTAGCACTAGGGTACATTTCTCGAATATCTTATCTATTTCTTCCTTGGACATCGGTGATACTGTTGTTGATTAATTCAATTTTACTAAGATGATTTCACTTTTATTATGCTGAAGTTAATTTGAATCAATATCTGTCACGGTCGCCATGTAATAGGTTTGGCGGAATAGAACGACTTGTAGTAGTTGATGAAAAAGACCTAATTTATTTAATATGATTTCACCTTATTTATACTTATCTATACACAAATCAATTTAATGGAAAGTGCAAGCTTAGCAAGAAGACCTGAACTCAATTGTGCCAAACATTACTCGGGCAATGCGATATGAATCGTCACTATTTAAGTTGGTCACTGAGTCATGCTGACACTCGCAATAATAATTATGCATGCATTGAGTTCCGGATTCTTGCCATACTACACCATACAACAACAACACAATGACGTCAAATGTGCAAGGCCAAGTACATAATAATTCACAAAACCGTTCATCAAATCAAAAGCGCTGCTATAAGTGTGGAGAAGTTCATCGAAAAAAATGTCCCGCTCTGGGAGTCAAGTAAAAGAATGAACCATTTTGCGAAAATGTGCAAAAACAACAGCAACAACAATAAGTACATAAGAAATGTTGAAATCGACTCCGATGATGACGAGCTCTCCGAAGAGACCTCTCCGTTATTTCTTGGGATGTTAAATATTCGGCAAGGTAATGAAATATCAAAGTCAACGCAAGCAGATCGCTGGATAGTGTCTATTCTTATAAACGAATTTTTAGTTCCATGTTAAATAGACACAGGTGCTCAAGCTAACATAATTTCAAAGCAACAGTTCCAGAAAATTTGCAGTGGAGTTCAAATTATAAAATCATCTACTAAAATTATGACATTCAGCAAAGAAGTTCTGCCAGTCATTGGATATTGCAATTTGAGCTGTCAACACCGAGGTCATCATCATCATTACAAAATTCTTTTTTACGTCCTGGATATGAAATGTCAAACTATAATTGGTCTTTAGTCTTCTATTCAACTCAATTTAATCAAAAAGGTAGATGAAATTAAAACATTAAATGAAATTAAAAATGTTAATTCTTATAATTCAAATTCAAAAAATTGTATTTCTAATTTAAATAGTGATTCAAATATTTCCAAAATTATTTCTAAATTTAGTGATGTGTTAAAAGGTCTTGGTTTGTTAAAAAATGATTGTCATCTGCAAATTATTCCCAATGCAATTCCAGTGGTTGACTGCCCGCGAAAAATTCCATTTAGTTTGTTAGACTCGCTTAAAGAAGAACTTTTATGAATGGAACAATTGAATGTCATAGTCAGAGTCGGTGAGCCAACAAATTGGGTTAACTCAATCGTTCTTGTTAAGAAACCAATTGGAAAATTGAGGTTATGCCTTGATCCCAGAAATCTTAACAAGGCGATTCTTCGATCGTATTTTCAGTGCCCTAGTTTAGATGATTTTAAGGCTAAACTTAGCGGAGCCAAATTTTGTACGTCACTCGATGCCAATTCAGGTTTTTGGGTTATAGCACTCGATGAAGAATCATCAAAGGCATGCACTTTCATAACTCCGTTTGGGAGGTACAGATTTTAAAGAATGCCATAGGTTGTCAAGTCAGCTCCTGAAATTTTCCACGCCCAAATGGTCAATAACTTTTCGGACATTGAGGGTGTGATGATTTTCATTGACGATTTCTTAATTTATGCAGATACTTTGAAAAAAACATAAAATTAACCAGTCAAAGTCAAAAATTTGTTTTAATGAATTAAAATGTATAGGTCACATTTTTAATAAGGATGGAATCAAGCCGGATGATTCAAAAATTAAAGCTATTTGCAATATGCCAAGACCAAATTCTGTCTCCGACTTGCAACGATTCCTAGAAATGGTAATTATTTAGGTTCATTTGCCAAACATTTATTTTATCTTTTGAAAATTCCAATCTTCGGCAACTTTAAAAAAAAAAATTCAGTGGCATTGGAATGACGCACACGAAAAAGAATTTCTTAAATTAAAATAAATTATTTCGAAAGCACCTATATTAACTTTTTACGACCTGAAAAACCATCTTACCCTTTCAGTTGATGCGTCTTAAAATGCAGTGGGTGCTGTTATATGCTTTCGGCAAATTCGCATCGGCAATTTTAACCAGCAGTCAGCAAAACTACGCTCAAATTGAAAAGGAGCTCTTTGCAATTTTGTATGGATGTATCAAATATCACCAATATGTCTTCGGCAGACATGTGACTGTTTAAACAGATCACAAGTCACTTGTGCCACTATTTGATAAGTCTTTACACAAAGACCGTGCAAGACTCCAACGATTTATGCTTAGGCTTCAAGCATACGATCTGTCCGTTGTTTTTAAACCTGGTTAAGAGATGTTTACAGCGGACACGCTTTCTAGGCAGCTTAACCTTAGACGTCACTTACTGAATTTGATAAGGATTTTTCTTTTCATTGTGATCTTTTGATATCAAATCTTTCGGTATCATCTTCAACATTGCAACAAATTCGCGAAGCTTCATTAAATGACTCTATTCTAAGTAAAGTCAAAATTAATATTCAGTCGGGTTGGCCTTCAAATAAAAAAACTGTTGACAACATTGCAATGCCATACTTCAAAATTTAAGATGATTTACATGTAATAGACAACATAATTTTTAAAAACAATCGAATAGTAATACCCACTTCACTTCGTCCTGACATTTTTAAGCTCATACATGAAGGTCATATGGGCATTCAGCGCTGCAAAAGTTTAGCAAAAGAAGTTTTTAGGCCTAACATAAACAATGACATTACAAATGTTGTAACAAATTGTGAAAGTTGTATGCGCTACAGAAATACAAATCAGAAAGAGACCTTATGTCCACATAAAATTATTAATATACCTTGGTATAAAATTGGAACTGATATTTTTGAATTTGATAAGAAACTTTATCTTTTTGTAGTAGATTATTTTTCAAAATATATCGAAATTGAACTTTCAAATTCTGGAAATTCCAGTAATTCTGTATTTGCTAAAAACAAGTCAATATTTTCACGTCATGGTGTGCCAGCCATAATGGTTTCCGATAATGGTCCATCATACAACTCGAAAGAGTTCAAGCATTTTTGTGAAGAGTGGAATATCGATCAAGTTACATCGTCACCTTACTTGGCACGATCGAACTGCCTAGCCAAAAGATCAATTCAAACAATAAAACAACTTTTATATAAATGTAAAGAATTTAATTCCGATCCATATGTTGCTCTTCTTCATTACAGAACAACTTCTAAAGGTACTTTACCTTCTCCATCTGAACTTCTCATGTAGTAGTAGTAGTAGTAGAATGTTTTTATTTCCAACATAATATCAAAAAGGTTACATTTTTTTAAATTTAATTTTGAGTTTAATTATTATGTACAAAATCAAAACTTACGACAATGACAAAAGTCGTCTGTCGGGTAGTTAAATTTACTTTAATTTTAACAATTTTAAATAGAGTTTAATGATGATTTTTTAAGAAAACTTTTATTGGTTAAATTCTCTCATTCTGTATCGCAAGGCCACAGTTATGTAATTGTAAAGCCTACCAAAATCATGGCAGTTCTCTCCATTCAGTATAAGTTTAACTTCATAAGAAATTCCAAAAGAAACTTGCGCGGAATTCTCTTAAACCTGGACATTTGCCTAAGAAATGATGGATGTTCTCTTCTTCCCTTAAATTACACACAGTACATATTGAGGTTTCGTTCTGTCCAAACCTATTCCCGTTTCTTGCCTTGAAAATCCAAGTGATCTTGTTTAATTCGCACGTAATGTAGATTGGTCCTCTTGAATGATCTAGATGTTTATATACTCGTGTACTGCTTTCAGATGCCTTTCTTAGATTCTGTTGATGGCCTTCTGATTTCAGCATCCGCATTAAATCCAAGTTTTTTTAGATCCATTCACTTTGAGAAGTATCTCCCATCCCAATGCAGTCCGAACATATGTCCAAGATGGTTTACCTCTTTTACCCAAAACACTTTATTTCTCAAAAGCATTTTTGTTAGTTGATTTGGTAGTTTTCTTTCACTGTACTCGAATATTGGTTTTGCTATATAACGGAGGTGAAGATCAAGGGTATAATAGTGTCCATCTTCTGCCCCTGTTTCTAATGACAACGCGTAGTTTGGTGTAAATGCAGGTAGTTTTAAAATTCGTTTCAAAAAATAGCGTTGGAGCTTATCTACTTCTTGGAACATACCGAAACCCCAGACCTGTGCACCATAAGTTTGGATTGCCATGCAAAACCGCCTGAAACAATTTCCACTTTGCTCCTAGATTGATGTTTCTTTTAGATATGAAACACTGTCACGTTGAGTTTATGCTGTTCTTGGCTGCACTATTTCTCTTCTCTACATACTTTGAAAATGACATCTTCGGTGATAGTACAACTCCTAAGTATGTATAGTTAGAAACTATTCGTATTCTCTCTCCATTAAGAGTCCAATTTTCTTGACAAGATATCGTTCCTCCATTTCTAAACACCATTATCTCTGATTTGAATAGGTTAACTTCCAACCCCCATTGCTCGCAGTAAGTTTCTAGGCGCGTTATCATCTGCTGTAATACATTGACATCATCCGCCAGAATGACCATATCGTCTGCATACAAAAGCAACCTTATGTTAGGTTAGGTTAGTGGGCTGACAGTTGATCTTGTTACCGTCTCACTTAGATCAGTGTAGATCCATTGTGATACCCTGGGGATTAATCCCCATAAAAGAAACCTATGATAAATCCTATGACATAGCCCGTAGAGGGCGTCGATACAGTTCTAACAAGCTGAAGCTTGGAAAAGTCGTTTACAAATTGATTGAAGGAGTGTCAGTCGCTGTGTAAATACCGGGTTGAGGATAGGTTGACGCACCATTGTCTTTTAAGGGCGTGTCCCTTTCATTTACCCTCACTGGATTGATCAACCCCACACCAGACCCGTGGCTCCATGCAACGTCTGGCGCTGGGTTCGATTAATCAGTGGTTGGTACCAGCGACTGCCAAGTTCGGTCAGATAAGAAGAGTCCGTCGACACAATCACCGGGCAAAGGAGAGGCCAGCCCACCATAGTGTTCTTAGAACGTGAACCTCTCCCTTACCCCCAACAGGTAAATCATTCCTCCGCCAGGCCCGTAGGAGCAGTGGCTCCATGCAACGTCTGGCGGGTAAGTTTGATAAATCTGTGGTTGGTGTATGTGGTAGCTTTGTTAAGTTGGTGTTTGCGCAAAATCACCGTTTTGTGGAGAGGTTAACGCACCGTTGTCTTTTAAGGGCGTGATCTCTACCTCTACCCCCTCTGAATAGATCATCCACTCACCAGGCCCGTAGGAGCAGTGGCTCCATTCAACGTCTGGTAAGTGAGTTTGATAGATTAGTGGTTGGTCTCTGCGTCTACCCCGTTCTGTCATATTAACCTACGTCGTCGGCACCATCACCGGGTTTAGGAGAGACCAACGTATCACTGTCCTTAAAGGGCGTGATCTCCCCTACCCCCACCGGTTAAATCATCTCCCCACCAGGCCCGTAGGAGCAGTGGCTCCGTGCAACGTCTGGTGGATGAGTTTGAAAGATCAGTGGTTTGGTTGGTGTATGTGCCTGCCTAGTTAACTCGGTGAAGCTATCTAGGTATCGAAGAATTGTCTGACGGTATATTAACACCGGGTTGAGGAGAGTTAAATGCACCATTGTCCTCTTAGGGCGTGATCCCCTCATTTACCCCCACCGGAAAGATCATCTCTCCACCGGGCCCGTAGGAGCAGTGGCTCCATGCAACGTCCGCTGGGTGAGCTTGATAGATCAGTGGTTGGTGCATGCGTCTGCCCCGTTCAGTCAGATTAGTCTTCAGGTTACTGAAGAAGTGTCCGTAAGCACAATCACCAGGTTGAGGAGAGGCCAACGTACCATCGTCTTTTCAAGGGCGTGGTCCCTTCTCTTTACCTCCACTGTTTAAATCATCTCCACCACCAGGCCCGTAGGAGCAATGGCTCCATGCATCGTCTGGCGGTTGAGTTTGATAGATCAGTGGGTTGGTGTATGTGAGTGATTTGTTTAGTTGTATTTAAGAATTGTCAAGCCATTTTGTAGCGTTAATAAATTTTAACATGTTATTGCTTGTAATGTCAGATAGTTTCTCTAAGTCATTGAAGAAATGTCTCCCGAGGAGCCTATTTCTTTGATGACATAGTGCAGGGCAGTGACAAAGGTAGTGTGGAGTATCCTCATGTATTTCTTTGTCACCACATCCTCTAAATAAGTCGTCCATACTGAGACTCATCTTTTTCTTAAGGTTACCCAGTTGGTTGTGCCCAGTGGTAACGCTCACGAGAATAGATAGAGACTTTTTTCCCAGTAGGATGATCTTGTCGGTCTTTTGTTTATGGAAACTAGGCCATAATTTTCTAGTTATAACACAGGTATCGAGTGAGTTCCATCTCTTGTTGGTTATAGCTAGAACTTTACTCTCGATTACCCTCTTTAGATTACAGGGCGGGATTTGAACAGTTGAATCTGCTTGACAAAGATCAAGTGCTGATCCTATTCTTGCCAGTTCGTCAGCACTCATTACCTGGGACACCACTGTGGCCAGGAACCCAGCAGTCTTATGTTGTGCTGTGTACCAAGAACCCTTAGCTCTTCGCGACAGCATGTCACAAGCTTCGATTTTTATTTCAATGGCAAAAATTGCTTTTATTGCCGCTTGGCTGTCAATGAAAAATGTGATATCCGCTTGTGGTATTGCCATCATTGAGACCTGTCTAGCAGCTTTCGTCACTGCCAGGACCTCAGCTTGGAAGACACTGCTGTAATTAGGAAGTCTGAATGAGCTGGCTAGCCCAAGAGTTTTCGAAAAGAAGCCTGCACCAACACCAGTATACATCTTGGAACCGTCGGTATATATTGCTATCATCGACTCGCAGGTTGATGGTTCTTTGGTTTGCCAATCCTCTCTTCTAGGAAAGGCGATCGTGAACGGCTTGTGAAAGTTTAAACGGGGTGTAATGTAGTCAGTGCGTACCATACTTCCCGTGTATTTCTGCAGAATCTGTGCGTGTCCTATGGGGATGCGCTTCCAGCTACCAGTTTGGCTAAGCCGAAGTGCGCTTTTGGCTACCAATTCTTGTACTAATAGATCAAGGGGTGTTAAGTTGACTATAGCTTCCAAGCCCGCTGTGGGGGTGGACCTCATAGCCCCAGTGATTCCAATACATGCCATTCTTTGTACTTTGGTCATGAGTTTAAGGTTAGTAACTTTGTCGAGCGCATTCCACCAGACTACGTTACCGTATTTCAGTACAGTCTTACTATCGCCGTGAACATCCACCTGATAATTTTTGGGCTAGGTCCCCAGGTTTTACCAAATATCCTGCTGCAGGAGTAGAATGCAAACATGGCTTTGTTAGTTCTTTCTTTAACGTTGCGACTCCAATTCAATTTCTTATCCAAGATTACACCAAGGTATTTTGCGTGATCGGAGATTTTGAGTTGGGTCCCTTCAATGAAAGGAATCTTGAAAGTCGGTATTTTCCGTTTGTTCGTAAAAAGGACTAGTTCGGTTTTTTGCGGATTAACCGCAAGTCCACAATTCCTAGTCCATGTATTCACTATTGATAGGGCGTTTTCTATTTGTTCACTAATTGTGGAGGGAAATTTGCCTGTCGCTAGTAATGCTAGATCATCTGCATATGCAATTACTTTGACTCCACTGTATCTTAGTCTCACAAGAACCGTGTTCATCACGAGTGCCCAGAGAAGGGGAGAAAGCACCCCACCTTGTGGGGTTCCTCTGGAAGTAGGTACTTTGATTTGCACTCCTCCTATCCATCTGATGATAGCGTTATTCACATTAAGATTCACGAGCGCTCCTTCCACCGCCTCGTTTCAAACATTGTTGGAGGCTCCCTCAATGTCTAGAAAGGCAGCAAGGGTGTATTCTTTGTCTTTGAGCGTTTTTCCAATTGTGCTGACGACACTGTGTAGTGCTGTCTCAACACTTTTACCTTTTGTATAAGCATGCTGGGTTGGAGATATGACTTCCGGGCTCAGTGCGTTGCGTATATATATATCTCTTAATTTTTCTAATGTCTTAAAGAGAAAAGACGTGGGACTAATGGGTCTGAAGCTCGGCAAAAATCCTCGTATCAACCCCTCCTAGTGGGTGCCGGGCAGTTAAAGGTCACCGCAAAGGTCAGGTCGAATTGCTGAGACGTTCCTTTACTTCTCAATAGTTTAACGCTCAGCAATGCGATTTGACCATAGATACGGGGTCTCTAATTTTCAGTGGTGGTGTGAGCGATTTTCATTATCCGTGCCAAAGAAATGGAAGGCTGGGGGTAAACCAGTCGCTAACGGGCTCTTTCGGACGCCTTGGCAGGGTCCGTCATATTCTTTGCCTTATCGGCTCTGCCGGGGCTAACCTTTCCTTTCCGACCTACTAGTGGGACTCTTATATCATTTTTCACACTATGGATGATTTAGACATGACAGACGTTTTACCATCCGCCGACACAGAGGATGAACTTTTGGCCTCCAGTCAGGAGACCATTGTAGGGCAACCTACAGAAACTGGAAGCACAGGCAGTACCAGCCACAGTACCCCTGTGTTTCGACCGACCAAACCCAACGTACCCTCAGGTAGCAACGCCAGCCATAGCGGTGCTACCCGGGGTAAAAAGCAATCAGCGGGTGTTCTTCGCAGGTTGGAGTTCAAGAAGGCCACCTTTATTCTTGACAAAATTGCCAAGAATGAGGAGGCTGGAATTATTCTTGAGAAGGACCTCGCTGACAAAATTACATGCCAGAAGATCGTTGAAGAGTACAACTGTCTTCTGGATACTAAAGCCAAAAACACCGCCAAGCGCAATAGGTCTCGTGAAGAGACCAGCCAGCCTATGAAAAAAAGCAAGCTTGACGGTACGAAAGGGTCTACCAAAGCGCCATCTTCCGGAGCAGCGCAACCACGTACTCTAAGTGAGGTTGTCAGAGTCGACCTCCAAGTAGCGGTTGTGGATGAGCTCACCACAACCAGCAGAGCTCTGCTTATTGTGTGGAGCTCCATCAAGGCCAAGCTCTCGGAGATGGTGTTTTCGTATTCCATTTCGGCGATCGAGGGCCCTTACCCTAGTTTTGGCTCTGACGAGGTGCTCAGGGGGTACAGGGTAATCAGGTGCGCAGACGTGTTCTCTAGGGAGTTCCTTAGGACCTGCATCGCTAAGATTAGCAATGACTGGGAGGGCTTGAAGCTCAAGCTCATCCCAGCTAAGGACATCCCTAATCGACCTAAGGCTCGCATCTGGTTGCCCCTCATGAGCATTAAGCCAAGCGGACAGGAGCTGATCCGTGGTCTTCAGAGGTTAAATCCACTGATTCCGATGCACGACTGGACAGTCATTAAGGCGGAGGAGCCGCAAAGGAACAGTGCATCTTACCTTCTGATGATCAGCGAGGAAAGCATTGGGGCTCTCGAGAAAGCCGAATTCAAGCTGCGTTTTGGCATAAGATGTGCGAAAATTAAGATTCTGCAGAACCAGGGAGCAGACCCCGGCAAAGTTGGTGACAACGTTGAGCTAGACGATGTCACTGATAGAGTCGAGGTCCCTAGCGAGTAGCCGGGTCCTGGCTTTGCAGAATCGAAGGAAAATTAAAAAACGCGCTGCTAAAAGTCATTCAGAATAACCTGAAGCACTCAAAATGTGCCTCGGATAATCTGAGAGTTTTCCTGAGTGAGGAAAATATAGATGTAGGCATCGTCCAAGAACCATGGGTCAATCGCTCTAGAATGAGAGGCCTCCAAGATAAACAATACGACCTGATCTACAAGATCGCAAACACAAACGATGGTAAGCATAGAACTTGTATTTTAGCTAAAAAACACTTAAAAGCTTTTCTGTGTCCTAATCTTAGCACTCCTGATCTGACAGTCGTCAGGTTGGAAGCAAAAAATGCAGACGGCTTAATCTTGGCATCTGCTTACTTCGGGCATGACCAGCAGTCACCACCAGAAGAAGTGTGCGCACTCATAGCCGAGGCGAAAGTGCAAAAAACAAACATCCTGATTGGATGTGATGCAAACGCAAGACACACCCTTCGGGGAAGTTCCGAGATAAACGAACGAGGTGAGTCTCTTTTTAATTTTGTCATTGATAATAACTTGACTGTTTGTAACAGAGGTAATACACCCACTTTCGTCTTTCCGAGCTCTGAAAATTTTGAAGGTTGGGAGGATGTGCTCGACGTTACTATTGTCAACAATAACTTTAATCTATTAGTGGAAAATTGGAGGGTATCTCTTCTGAATTCGTTTTCGGATCACAGGTGGATACTCTTCAGCATAGGTTTTGAGTCTGAAACCCCTCCTCCTTATAAAAATCGTAAACGAATTGACTGGAAGAAGTTCAGTAAAATTTGTAATTCTAAACTGCGCAATATACCCAATGTGAGTCCAGAATCGGTTGCAGATCTAGAGTCAAAGGTGAAAACCTTTGAAGCATCTATGAACACGGCGTTCAAGATCTCTTGCCCAGTTAAATATAGCCGAAAAACTCTCCCTCCATGGTGGAATGAAAATCTGTCTGAACTCAGAAAATCGACAAGGAAAATTTTCAACATCTGCCACAAAAACAAATTTTATCAACCGTATAAAAATAGCCTTAAAGTATACAAGCGAGCTGTCGCATCAGCCAAGAAACAAGGCTGGAGGGAGTACTGCGAGTCAATAGAAAACATCAAAGACTCCTCAAGACTTGGTAGAGTTCTGTCAAAAGAGCATTGCAACCCGTCTTTTTTGAAAAAGAACGATGGGGAGTGGGCAGTCTCTCCAGCTGAATCCTTGGAACTACTGATGACGACACACTTTCCGGGGTGTGAAAACAATAAACCGGAACCACTTGAAACTCAAATCACACCGTTAGCTTATGAAGAGCATATCAATACCGTCATAACAAGAGAAAATATTGCCTGGGCAATTAATTCCTTCTCTACATATAAATCTCCAGGCCTGGATGGCATACTGCCTATTATGCTTCAAAAACTGCAAGATGTGGTTGTTCCTTGGCTGGAAATAATTTTCAAAGGTTGCCTCTATCTCAACCATGTACCCGAGACATGGAGACATGTCAGAGTAGTTTTCATCCCGAAGGTCGGTAGAAGGGGCCATGAATCCGCGAAGGATTTTCGACCAAATAGTCTGACCTCTTTCGTGCTTAAAACGATGGAGCGCATCCTAGACAAACACATTAGGGACATCCTAGTTGGATGCCCTCTTGAAAACTCTCAACACGCATACCTAAAGGGTAAGTCCACGGAGACGGCCCTTCACGAGGTAGTTCGTACAATTGAGAAAACTATTAACTTCAAAGAATATTCACTCGCCACCTTCTTAGATGTAGAAGGGGCTTTCAACAACGTCCTAACTGAGTCCATTCTAGAAGCCATTATTGACTTTGGTGTAGAGCTCTACATCCGGGAGTGGATAGTTTCCATGCTCAGGGATAGAAGGATTCAATCTACGTTAGAAAATACAATATTAACCAAATACGTCAGTAGAGGAACACCCAGGGTGGTGTTCTGTCTCCTCTTCTTTGGCTTTTAGTCATGAATAAAATTCTCGTTAAGTTGGAGAGGGGTGGAGTGAAGGCGGTCGCGTATGCCGATGATTTGGTGCTCCTAGTGTCGGGTAAGTTTACCACTGTGATAAGTGAGATCACGGAGGTGGCTTTAAGGAAGGGTAGCAACTGGGCTGCGAGCTGCGGACTGGGTATTAATCAAAGCAAAACTGAACTTATACTTTTTACTACCAAAACAAAGATAGACCCCTTCAATCTACCTCGACTCAACGGTCAAACACTTTCGCTCTCCTCCAGTGCAAAATATCTGGGTGTAATTCTCGACCCTAAATTAAACTGGAAATTAAACATTGAAGAACGGGTTAAGAAGGCCTGTATAGCTTTCTATGCCTGTAGCAAAACTTTTAATAAGAGGTGGGGCCTCCAGTCAAAAACGATTTTATGGACATACACAGCAGTGGTGCAACCTATTCTCACGTATGGTTCGATTGTGTGGTGGCCAGCATTAAAGAATTTGTATAATATCAACAAACAACAAACAGTAAATACCTAGTATCTTGCAGCACGATAAGACTAAAAGAATCGAACTCCTGGTTTGCCAAACCCTATGGGCACAGCAACATCACAGGTTTAATTCCTACCGAAATGTTTTCGACTCCGACTGATTACTGCACCCCTTCAATGAGCCTCGGTAAAGATTTTAAAGTTATATTCCCATCCAGAAATGATTGGAATGATGACGTCGTGACGAAAGACTTCGACACAACTATCTTTACTGATGGGTCAAAGATGGAGTGCGGTGTTGGTGCGGGTATTTTCTCAGAGTCCCGAAATATATCCAGGTCTTTTCGGCTACCTGACTTTGCTAGTGTCTTTCAGGCTGAAGTACTGGCGATCAGGGAAGCATGCAAGCTACTTAAACAAAATCCAAACCAGAACCGAAATACAGCTATTTTCTCAGACAGTCAAGCGGCTGTCAAAGCCATTCGGCTACATCATCCTCAAAATTAGTACGACAATGCCAGGAAGAGCTTCTGAGTCTGAACACTAACCTCAGGGTCACTCTTATCTGGGTTCCGGGTCACAGTGGCATTGAGGGGAATAAACGGGCTGACGAGCTGGCCAGGCAAGGTTCAGCCCTTCATAACTCACTTGCGGAAAGAGTCAGTATTCCTCTTGGAGTTATGAAGGGCAATATATTCTCAATTTTTCTCTCAGAATCTAATCGTAGTTGGAATGGTTTAACTAACTGCATTATTGCTAGAAAAATCTGGCCTACCTATAATAAATCCCGAACTATTAACCTAATGTGCAGACCCAGGCGAGACATAGCAAGGATTGTTGCAACATGCACTGGACACTGGCCAATAGGAGAACATGCGGTGAAGCTTGGCATCCCCTACAATACTCACTGTCGTAGTTGTGGGGAACAGCAGGAAAAGGACACAGTCTTTCTTTTTCTCTGTAAATGTCCCGCTTTGGCCAGAATGAGGCAACAATCTTTTGGGAAGCCCTATTTGACGACCTTCACGAACTCTCCGGAACGAAGATCAAAGATTTGACTTCTTTCCTCAACGCGACGGAATGGATCTAGGATTTACTTCGGTTCCTCTTGCACCGTCTTCTTCCCCAAACTCCTATGACTGCGAGCTAGCAGACTAACGGTTTTTGAAGGTGGGTCATGGTTCACGAGGACCGGACGATCACACAATTGGGCCGATCTCCGCTTCAATACCAGCCAACAAGTGCCTAGCTGGCACAGTGTAGATGGGTCTTAGTTGCGGACTTCGACCCTTTTGAGTGTTTTCCTATTTTCAAGTTCAAGAATGTTTCAATGGATCTAGAATTAACTTCGGTTTCCATTTGCACCATTTTCTTCCCCAAACTCCTATGACTGTGAGCTAGCAGACTACTGATTTTTGAAGGTGGCTCATGGTGCACGAGGACCGGAGGATCACACGGTTGTGCCAACCTTCGCTTCAATACCAGTCAACAAGTTGCCTAGTTGGCACAGTGTAGATGGTTTTTAGTTGCGAACTTTGGTCCTATCGGGTGTTTTTCCTATGTCCAAATCCTTAATAAGTTTCATCACATGTCTAAATCCAATAAAAGCGTCTGGTCATACAGGCGGGTGGTAATTTCTCTGGTAACTACAAGTCATGTTGTGCAAACAGACGGAGGTGTACAGAGATTACCATATCCGAGTGTGCGACTAGACGATCACCCGTATGCGTCCCGGGCAAATCAGCAAATTGCTTAGCGTAGCATACTGCAGCTGAACTCGGGCGTAGGCGATGATCCGTTGGGAGATCTATCACCAAATACCCTCTTTTTCTTTGAAAATGTTCTTTTAACCCACAGGTCAAACGAGTTATGGTATCAAAACGGCGCATTACCGCGTTAATTGGGTCATCGAGCAAGGATGCTTGTGACCGCCATCTCTACCTACCTAATGGGTCTGAAATCTTTAGCGGTCGTGTGGCTTCTCTCTTCTTTGACTTCTCGCCACGCCTTCGGCACATATCCTAATTTAAGGCTACTTAGGAATATGTTTTTAAAGTGTTGGATTACATGGTCTTCACATTTTTGTAGCACCATGGGGAAGACACCATCCAAACCTGGTGATTTA
>CASGHW010000020.1:0-44307 GCA_949320155.1 Melangyna quadrimaculata
AAAATATCTTAAATATAAATCTGACGAAAAAAACTCGGTTTATGTGACCCACTTTTCCATTTATTTTTATTTGCAATCAAATTAAAAATTAAATCAAAACAACTCTAAAAGCCAAATTGTTTGTATTTCTTGGTTTTATAAACTATAAAGAATTCACACCAATTTGGCTTAATAAAAGTCATTTTCAAATGTTAAGCAAAATATTTATTACTTAGTATATCTTCATACTATGTAAATAAGCTAACAGCTTAAACCCAGTCACGTTCAAAAATTTGAGGTTAAAGTAGACAATTTTGTGATGCCACCGTTGGCAAGTCACTTTGGTTAAAGTTTCTTAATGACAATAATGTGACTCATAAAAGCGAAATACTACTGTTCGTCGCCTGAATACCAAATCATCACCACACAGAGCGTACCGTACATGTTTGTTGTTTACAGTTTATATTTAAAGCAATTGAACTTCAATATTATAATATGAAAACAAAATTCCATGCATAATTTGAATTTGTCTACTTTTATACTATAAAAGCAAAAGTAAATCAAAATAAGGTACGCATAATCCCAAGAGTGTTTTCTGAAGAATAACGCACCAAATCCAAACAAAAATTCACTATGTTCAAATACGTAAGTTAACAAAACTCTTTAAGGGTTTTATTTTACTGCTAATGGAGATTTTATCAATACCATACAACTGCTTTCTTCCACACAGACCATTGTCATATTAGCTGTAATTGCTTGTGCTGCTGCCAAACCAGGAGTTCTTGCTCCACTTGCCTATTCATCTCCTTTGATTGCTGCCGCCCCAGGAGTTGTGACTTCAACTAGCAGTCAAGTTATTGCAAGGAACTTCAATGGAATTGCCTCGGCTCCTTTATTAGCTGCTGCTCCATTCGCAGCTAGATACTTAGCCTCACCATACGCCTCACCCTATGCATCACCTTACGTCACAGCCGCTGCAGCTCCTTTCGCTGCTGCACCATTTGCTGCCAATTACCTTGCTTCACCATATACTGCTGCTCCTTTGGGATACTCAGCTCCATTGGCTGCTGCTCCTTTGGGTTATGCGTCCGCTTATGGATATGCCTCACCTTTGAGGTATGCCGCTTCAGCTCCACTATTGTTGTAAGAAGTTTCAATGAAAATGCTATTTAGTCATAAAATCCACTCATTTAAATATTTAATTCGAAAACAAAATGAGTTCTTATTTTATTTACGAGAAGAAAAGGATCTTATAGGTCTTATAGCACCTCATAGTGGATATTCGCAAAAAAGTAGTATACCCTTTTTTTAATGAATTGTGAAAGTTTATTTTTTCTGTCAAAAATTATGGAGTTGAAATTGTTGAGTATTTAAATAATTAAAAACGAAATCAATGGCACTGAGTAATAAACGAATTTAGAGACTAATTTAGCCTGAAGTCTTATTTAAACCGCAGAAATCAAATCTAGGCTAAATTCGAACTAAAATTCGTTTATTACTGCACCAATATTTCTAAAATAATTTACATAAAATAAAATAAAATAAAATAAAATAAAATAAAATAAAATAAAATAAAATAAAATAAAATAAAATAAAATAAAATAAAACAAAGCGAAATAAAATAAAATAAAATAAATACAATACAATACAATACAGTTTACCAAATAAATACAAAATTCTAATTAATTGATTAAATTTGCCGAAAAAATAAAAACTTGTTGAACCGTTTTTATAAAATACCACATGAGCTCTACTTCACTAAGTCATTTCGGTTGCCAAATTCAACACGAATGAAGTTGGCTTTTTCTGTTACGTTTGTGTTGGAATGCATAAACATAAAACAAAAAGTCTCGTTATATGTTGGTTATGTTTTGTAATGCACTGGGCCTTATTAAGGACCGGGCCTTATTTGGTGCATACCCACCTTAGATGGCAAACTCCCTTAACGCATATCATTTTATTATAAGTAGAATATACAATTATTCATAAAACTAAAATCAATTTGTATTGAGTCTAGGAAAGATACAAAACCTAATATGGGCAAGGGGTGACAAAATAATTAATGAAATTTTATTTCTGGTATCGACGCAGAATTTTATATCCTCAACAACATATCCAAAGTCCCCCAAAATCCCCGCATTGGTTTTTTGTATAGACGCATTTAAAGAGGTTGAGAGGAGGAGGAGCCGGGAGTTTATCAAGCTGAACAAATTTGTTATAATACAATCTTATCATATGACACATGTTTTTAGGGTAATTTTTAACGCTGATTCTAAAGAGACCAAACAAAAAAGATACATGTATCCTGTAGAAAGTTAATGTACTTTTTATGGAATGATGACTTTTTTTAAGTACAACAAGTAAAATATTACCCAAAACCATTTTAAAATAATGGGATATTAATTAAATTAGATATAAATGTTTAATTTGGCATGTTTACCAAGAATCAAAAGAGTGCCCAGAAATATCTATGATTAAAGGTTGTTTTTTTGACGGAAAGATGCAAGTGAGTGATTATTACCATAACATCCATGAACAAATTCTGACACTTATGAAATTTGCTAAAAATATTAAATTTATATTGGCACCCAAGACTCAAAAGAGTGCACACAAATATCTAAGGTCCAAGGGTGTTTTTTGGGGGTGTAATATTTAACCTGGTTAACGGAAAAAACAGTAATTTTTGTTTCAAAATTAATCTAACTTTTTTTTAGGGGTCTTGCATGATATTGTTTTTTCTTTTATTAGATTTTGCGTTAAAAAATACCTTTAAATCATATATCATATGTCATATGTGCTATCTCGATTACACGAAAATACAATTTTTCGTAAGACCTAACATTTTGCTCCGTATAGGGCAGGTCAAACACAAACTCTCTAAAAAACCCTTTGGATCAAGTTATTTTAATGGACTCTTTTGATACTTGGAAACCATGACATATTTAATATTTTTAGCAAATTTCATCAGTGTCAAAACTTATCCACAGATGTTATTGTAATAATGACGCACTAACATCTCGCCCTCAAAAAAACACCCTTGCCCCACAGATATTTTTGGGGACTCTTTTGATTCTTGGTAAACATGACAAATGGAACATTCATACCAAATTTCATTAATATCCCATTAACTTAAAATGGTTTTGGGTAATATTTTACTTGTTGTACTTGAAAAAACTAATCATTCCATAAAAAGGACTTTAACTTTCTACAGGATACATGTACCTTTTCAGTTTTGGTCTCTTTAGAATCAGCGTTTAAAATCAGCCTAAAAACATGTGTCATATGATTAGTTTGTATTATAACAAAATTTTCAGCTTGATTAACTCCCACCTCCCATCCCTCCCGACCTCTTTAAATGCGTTTATACAAAAAGCCAATGCGGGGATTTTACGGGTCTTTGGATATGTTGTTGAGGATAAAATTCTGCGTCGATACAAGCAATAAAATTTGACTAATTGTTTAATTAGGTAGATTTTATTGGAAAAAAATATTTTCATCCTTAATTTAATTTTCCCTAGAATTAAGCATTTGTTTAGAAAGTAAATTTATATTTCCGTTTTTCTCGGAATCAACTTAAGTGGACTTAAGACGTTTTTCGTGTGGTTTCGAAACATGCCCAAAATGGAAAAAACTATAAGTATTTGATGTTTATATAAATTAATTTTTCTCAAAAAAAAAAATCGTTAAGGCAACTGAAAGTAAACTAATTTTTTCCTCGTCAAAACTTAGTTCATGTATTTCAAAATCGTTCTTTCTTCTTTTCGAAAAATAGTTTTTGTTTTTTTGCCTTACCTTTACCTGGATGATGCTTCTTACTTTCCATCACTCTTTAATGTTTTGGAAAAGGCATACACTAACACTCCTAGTCTAACACAATTTGCTTCTTACCGGCATCCAAGCAGACCTGTGTTGTGAACTAGTGGGGAATTTACAAAGATCTTGCAAAGAGTTTCAGAAACACTAACGAGTTTTGCAGTGCTACGAAATCAGCGGATCAAACACATTCGTTACAGAAAAGTTATGGTCTCGACTGTAACAAGAAAAAATATTTTCTATAGGTCTGAATAATTAACGACAGTCATTAATTTTGCTTATAATAATGTTTTCCATAAAGTGAAATTAAAATAGAAAGTATTTTCGAGTTACCTCCGTATAGCAAACAAAACTCAAAAATCAAGATTAACTAAATACTAAATAAAAAGAGTATTCATGCAACGTCGTAAAACACTAGATAAGCTTACGACTTAGTTAAATTTAGCATTTGGTAAATGAACTGTCAAATTTGGTATAAGAAATGGTTTACACAATTTGGTTAAAATTATCCAAGAATTTTGATGGGGAAAATTAACCAAATTTATTTGGTTGAACTTATCCAAACGTCATTGTGTCTTTTAGAATTAGGCGCGTTCATAAATATGATTTACATAATATGATATCTGACTCAGAGAACTAAAAAAAACTCTGACCGTGTTCTGTAACTATCGAATCGCGATTAGTGGGCGATAAAAGTGACTTAAAACGTTATTTAAGCAAGAAAAAATAATTAGAACTTCTTCATTTAATCAAAGATTAGGTGGCGCAAATCAAGAAACCGACATTATGGGCACACTTGGTATATGATTTTTTTGTATTCGCTCATTTTCGTCCGACCACTACCGTAAGCCTACGACTATTGTAGTTCCTTTTTTATATTTTTTTATCGTTGCGAGACATTCGGCTCCGATTACGCATTAGTTCGGGAGAGGTTCTTCAATGAAAAATAAGTTCTTAATCTAAACACGTCTAATGTTTCATACACCAAATCTGTCAAATTAACGAACAGCTGATTCAATTACACAGCATTTTAACAAATTAATAAGAAGGTCGTTCATGGAAACTTTTGTGTAAACTTATCATTTTACAAAATTTGTAAACTTACGGAGTTACCCTTAATATTTTTTTGAAAAATCATACCGGACACACAAATATTTTTGAAACATGATATATAATATTTTATTATATGAAAAAATACTTCGAAAAATTGGTGCACCATTACAAAAATCTGAAAAAATTGGTAGTAGTCTGCTAGTCTTGGAAAAAGATTCTCAAAATCGACGTGGACCTGTCAACTACATGTAGAGGAAAACAAATAATATTTATTTAAAAAAAAATATGCATATATGTATACATATGTAGGTATATATATTTCAAAAATAGTATATCTACCTAATAAATTTGTATCTGCTATGGGAAAAAAATTAACAAAAATTAACACCGTCGCACAGGGGTCCATTTGTTGAATTCCGTGGACAAACATTTTTTTCCCACACCAATTCTGTACGGAAATTAATGAAATTTGATACACTTAATGATTTGGGGACGCAGAATTCAGTGGAGCTGCCTATGTTTTTTACTCGAAATGGGGGCTTCACACTTTAGGCCAGTACATGGCTCGAAATGTAAAAGTTCCAAAGAAAGCCCTTTCAAAGCCAGAAATCTTATGAAATTTATATACCTACAGCCGTATTCATTAGAATCCGCTGAACAGATGAATAGTTATGCACTGCATAAGGATTTATGTAGCCACTATACAACGTTGCATAAATTGTTATGCATAAAATATTTTTCATCCCATTATAGTTATAATGAGCTTGTGTCAAAATTAGTACCATAAAGGAGAAATCTATTACGTTTTACTTTCAAAACTGACAAAGGAGACCCAGCTGTGTGTGTGCTGTGTGAAAAATCAATGGAAGTAATTCTGCTGGCGATTGGATTCTTTTTGTTTTTTTTATTATTTTCTTTTAATATTATTAAAATTAGCCAGTTACTTTGTTGGTGTTTTGTGTTTGCAAATAAAATTAAAAATATTTGAAACAAAAAAAACGTCGTCTTTTATTTATTCCATGAATTGTTCCATTCACTCACTTCGGGATGTTTTTGTTGGGGAGAAAAATAAAAGGGTGGTGCTTATTTTGTAATGCAAACACTTCTTGATTTATTCTTTGTTAGCGATGTTAATGATGTTCAATTATATGCCCAGTTATCAGCATCAGCATTTTCGAAACACGACCTCATTTTCCTCTCCTTTAAATTCAAATATAAAAGCTGTGCAACCTCGTATGAATTCAGAGATTTCCGGAATATTGACTATGCACTTTTGGAATATGGCACCCGAAGTATTGTCTGGGAACATATCTACTTTTTACCCACTCCCGATGACCAAATCGATTTTCTCAATAGAAATATCGTCACTTTATTTAATAGACATGTTCCTTTACGATCCAGAACAATCAGAGAAGGTGAACGACGTTGGTTTTCAAATGAAATTCGTAGGTTATTATTCGAACGTGACCTGGCCTACAACAAATGGAAACGTTACCGACTGGAAATTGACCTTCTTGTTTATCGCAGGTTGCGCAATCAAGTAGTTCGCAAAATTAGACACTCAAAAATTCAATTATTTACGACCAAGTTAAATCCTTCCATGAATGGGCGTCAATTATGGAAAAATCTGAAAGGTATGGGTCTAGGTAAACAAAATCAAAATTGCTATGTGAATATCAATGCTGATTTATTGAACCATAATTTTGTAAACCTACCCTTTCCTACCATCCCCCACAGTTCCCAAGTTCTGATCGAGTCTCCCGTTGAGCCCTCTTCCGAAGTTACTTTCGATTTCACATGCGTTGATAGTACTGAGATTGTCGAAAGTATATTGTCTATTAAGTCCAATTCAGTTGGTTTTGATGGCATACATCCGGTCTTTGTCAAATCTATTTTACCTGTTGTCCTGCCCTTCGTCACCCATATCTTCAACACCATTCTAATGACAGGTATTTTTCCTTTCCAATGGAAACTAGCTAAAATTTTACCGATCCCGAAAGGGGGAAGAGGGAATGAATTCAGGCCAATTTCGGTGCTTCCTTTCTTGTCTAAAGTTTTTTGAGAGGGTAATGCAAAAACAGCTTAATGTCCATCTGAGAGCTCAGAACATCCTCTCCTCCAAGCAGTCAGGCTTTCGTAAGAACTATAGCTGCACAACAGCCATTTTAAATATTGTTGAAGATCTCAGGCTTGCTTTGGATGATGACCATGTCACGTTTCTTGTGCTTCTGGACTTCTCGAAAGCATTTGACACTGTGGACCACACTAAGCTATGCCAAAAACTCATAGATTATTATGGTATGTCATCTTCTGCAGTACGTCTCTTTGCATCCTACCTTCGGGAAAGAAAACAAGCAGTTTCTATCGGAAGCACTATTTCAAATTTCCTTCCAACTACTAGAGGTGTCCCACAGGGTTCGATTATGGGACCCCTCCTGTTCTCACTATATATTAATGACCTCCCTTATCAAATTTCAAGATCTTCTATCCAAATGTATGCAGATGATGTGCAACTATACAAAAGCTGTTCCCTTGGACTTATCGAAGATTGTGCATACACTATTAACAAAGATCTTGAAGTAATTTCGCGATGGTCAGCATGTAATGGTCTGTTTCTTAATCCTTTGAAATCAAAGTGTCTCGTTATTAGTAGGAAAGCCTTAAACACTGACTACTTTCCATGTTTATATCTGAATAATTTGCCTATATCCTATGTTTCAAGTGCGAAAAACCTTGGTATGTTGTTCAATAACACACTGACTTGGGATAACCACATAAACGCCACCGTTGGGAAAGTTCACGGTGCGCTCCGCTTGTTATGGTCCTCTCAATTTTATACCCCTCTAAAAACGCGAATGCTGTTAGCAAAAACACTTGTTATACCCATACTCACATACGGATGTGAAGTTTTTTGTCACAGTGATGCAATCAGCAAGAGAAGGCTTAATGTAGCATTCAACAATACCGCGCGCTATATTTTCGGCTTGCGTAGATTTGATCATATATCAAGCTTTTCAATCCAAATCTTTAATATCTCACTTGATCACCTTATACGTTTCCGAACCCTGCTATTACTATTTAAAATTATCCAGACCGAGCAAAATGTGGTCTTTTCAATAGGATACAGTTTGGTTCCTCCAACAGGTCCCTCAACTTAATTCATCCGCGTTATTCCTGTCTGACTTCTCAGAGACAATTTTTCATCAATGCCATCCGACTGTGGAACTCTCTGCCGAGACACCTAAGGAGAGTGAGGGGTGAAGCACAGTTTCGTAGAGAGCTACGAATTTATTTTCAAAATTATTCCTGATTTTAGTATTTTTTAATTTGTTACTTTTGTACATTATTTATGTACTTATTTTTCTATTAGATTGTTGTTTTTATTTTTTTTATTGGAGATATATTGTATTTTATTTTGTTTTCTGATCTAGTTTTTTTTTTAAGGTGTATATAGGTAGCCTATTTTTTAATACTTCCCTTAAGGATACATTTATTATTTAAAACTTAAACATATACTAGTTTCTCTTTTTTTTTTTTTGAACCCATAATCTTGTTAAAAGTAGCTTTCTGCATTACATTTTTATTACATTTTTATAATGACAAGCTTTGCACTAACTTATAAGAAGAATATTCTTAATGTGTAAGCATACATTGTTAATAAAATAAATACTACTACTAAATACTTAAAATTCATTTGTATTTTCCCATGAAAGCGATAAAGTTTAATCTTTGTATAATTTTATTTAAATTACGCATGCCGTCGAGCATTTGCAAAAGTTGTAAGATTTGATGGAAAATCTTAAAATCTTTTACATTTATTAAGTAGATTCTATACAATAAAGTGTACAACAAAATAGTCTTAATTTTATTTAAACAATATCACAACAAAAATGTACAATAAATTAACAAAACCAACATTATTTATTGTTGTATTTAATTTTATAAAATATTTTGACAGTCAGATTTCAACTCCTCAAAGAATACAAAAATAAGCGCCCCCCTAATATCTATCTACATTATTGTTGTGTGTGAGTCAAAGTGACATTCCGATACTAAACAACCCTTATGTTAACTCTATACAACCTCCAAACGCGTTTAGCTTATGTTGCCTCAATTGAACGTTGCATAAGTTTATGAATAAGGTTTTTGCGTTCAGAGGCATTATAAAGAGTGCATAGCACTATGCACTCGCTATAATTCGTTTATGCATAAGGCTGCTAGAGTATAAACATGGTTCCAATAAAAATATGTATCAAATTTTAGAACACAAATTTATTAAAATTGATTCGTTTGATATTACTTTAAATTTCTGTATTAAAGCAAATTTAGTGTAAAATAATATATGTAAAAAAATTATTATTTTTCTTAATTGCATGTTTGAATCCTACGTATAACTGGAGAATTCTGATAGTTTACAAGTAAGATAATCGTCAAATAACTGTTATTTGGAAAATAGTTAAAAAGGTTAATAAGTATACATAACGGCTATTTGACGATTATTGTACAACAAACGATGCAATAAAAAAAACAACAATTTTTGTACAGCTTTTATTTTACACTATTGCGATCTTTTTAGAAGAGGGAGTAACTGACCTAAATTTGGTTTATCAACTTTAAACCAAGATAACTGTCAAATTTGTATGAAGAATTGGCGCGGGAAAAGATTTTTGTCCACAAAATTCAACGAACGGACCACTGTACACCACCACCGCCATTTGCAATTTGGTCAACCAACTTCTGCTGCCTTGTACTTGTACCGAAGATACAAAAAAAAAAAAACAAATTTTGCCAATGAATAATTTCTGGTTTCGATTTTCTTGTTGATTTCTTGGTTTTGAAAAATTAATTTTGAAATAAAGCTACATTTTAAAATGTAATATCCACCACCTTAGCTTTCCAACACTTCTACTCCTGTGTGTTGTTTTTTTTTTACATTTTTTTACACCCGCGCCCTCTAAAAAGTCTTTTAAAAGTTATTTTTGCTTACCTTGTTTTCATGTCCTTTTTAAAATTAATTGCACCCTTTTTGTAGGTATATATGTAAAGTTCTTTGTTAAACAAGTAAGAGCCCGCTAGTGTGCTCTTTATATTTTTTTAAATAAATGTCCAGCGCAAAAACAAAACAAACAACAACAAAAAAACTTAGAAAATTAAAATTCCTTCTTCCTAATGAACAATACAAGAAAAAAGCAGTGTTAACTTACAAAAAATAAATAATTCTTTCTTTATAATTACTCGTATCGTTTAATTAACAAAAATATCCTTGCAACTAGAAATTATGAAAGCAAAACAAAAATAATCATCATGCCCTGAGCGATGTTTTGGAAAGTACACTTTTTTGAACGTCCACAATATATGTAGATATTTGTAAAGTTTTTTGGTATGCATTACCTTCCGCGAAAAAAAAAAAAAAACTCTTTGCCTTAGGAAAAACGGACAGGACGGGTCCGAGCGATTTAAAAAAACAAGCGACTATTTTTGTGGGATTTTTGGTCTAGCAATTATTATTTGGATAAGAAAACAAGGATATAAGCAAATAAAAAGCTATATACCAGTTTGCCTGCCACATAATGAGCTCCATTTTACAAACAGATATTAACAAAAAAAAAAAAAACACTAAAAAATCTCTTCTGGACTTTTGTAGCTATGGGCGCTTTTTAAGAATTTTAATAAAGTACACGATCCTGTTTCCTGTGGACGACATGAGTTTGTAGATTAAGGACCATTGTGTTTACGCTGCCCGATCCGGTCAGCTAGCTAAAGAGGGAATCACGAAGTATGTACCTTCTTTTCCGTTGCTATTTTGGTAAATTTGGAAAAAAAAAACATTATTCCCAACGTTAGCTTGGGGCTGATGCTTCATAGAGCAACTAGGTTCTAAGTTATAATTTATGGAGCTAGAGGAATTATGCAATTTTCATTGCAATGTGCACAATGCAAACGGTGAGGAATATAAATATTGTTCCTTCTATGCCTTGTGCTTTACTGCTTCTGCTTTCCACCACTGCGTCCCAACCAAAACCAATCCTACAGAGCCTGAACTACCTAGATCCTAGAAGCAAGAAGAGTCCTTGTTGACTTAAAAATCTCGGTGTTTGTGACGCGGTGGAGCTGGATGGGAATTTGTGGAATTACTTCCGTGCGTTGTTTGGTTAAGTATGTGTAATTAGAACGAATGGAACTCTTCCCTGCCTGAATCTCGCATCAGGGGTTGATGACTTCTTATATTTAAGCGGAAATTTGAATATCACCATCATGCGCGGTCTGAGATTATAATTGCTCTATGCTCTTGTATACGGAACACCTTTTTAATTGTTTTTCTTTATTTGAAATCACATCCAGCAGGTGAGAGAAAAGGATATCCGTTCCGTTGTGGAATAAATTGTACAACTTCGCCCTGTACCCCGGGTATGTTTTTATATTATTTATGGGTAAGTGTAGAATTAAAGTTGTTCAGATGTTGTTAGTCGGAGAGGAAATTATATTTCTTTTGTTTCTTCGTCACAAACGAAAAAAAAAAATTCCTAAACTTAGTTGCAATACTTAGGTTTTAAAAAATTTGTTTGAATAATTTATATTTTACTGCTGGTACGCGAGTCCTGTGAAGTTAGCAAAAGAATTTTTTAAAATTAAATAAAAAATGAGAGTTCCCGGTAGCAAACAAAGAGTTCTAAAGTTCCTCATACTTTTTTTCAATAGTTCTGGCAAATAAAGTGTTAAAAATAAAAAAAAAAAGTTTTTTTTGCTAACTTCACGCAGCAAGGACTTTTTCGAGAAAAAGAGTTCTGAGCGTGTTTTTCAACTTAAAATCAAGAGTTTTAGAGTTCCTGATGGGTTTTAGAAATAGTTCTGCAAAATTGGAAAAGTTAGGGCAAATTAAGGTTCCCATTGACTTAGAACCAAAAATTTTCAAAATCCAAAAAAATAAAAAAAAGGAGTTCTTATTAGAGTTCCCGATAGCAAACAAAGAGTTTTGAACATTTTATTAATAACATTTTTTTTCTAAAACTTATTTTTCAAAAGTTATGCGCAAATTAAGGTGCACATTGACTAAGAACCAAACATTTTCAAAATCCAAACATATAAAAAAAAGAAGTTCTGATAAGAGTTCTCGATAGCAAACAAAGAGTTCTGAACATTTTATAAAAATTTTTTTTTTCTAAAACTTATTTTTTGAAAGTTATGCGCAAATTAAGGTGTCCATGGACTTAGAACCAAAAATTTTCAAAATTTTTGCTATCGGAAACTCTAATCAGATCTCCTTTATTAATTTTTTTGGATTTGAAAATGTTTGGTTATAAGTCAACCTTAATTTGCGCATAACCTTTGAAAAATAAGTTTTAGAAAAAAAAGTTATTAATAAAATAACCTTAATTTGCGCATAACCTTTGAAAAATAAGTTTTAGAAAAAAAAGTTATTAATAAAATGTTCAAAACTTTTTGTTTGCTATAGGGAACCCTAATCAGAACTCCTATTTTTTTTATTTTTTTCGATTTTGAAAATTGTTGGTTCTAAGTCCTTGTAACTTGTAAATATTAAACAAAATTTCGAATTTTGCCCAAATTGTGCTCCTATGTGCCGTAAATAATAAAAATAATCACCTTTTTCTGTTTTTGCGATTTTTCGAACTACATAAATTGTGTTGTATTGTGCTACCATTATTAGATAAGAGATTATAAGAAAATTCGCATATTTGCAAGTTTTACGATCTAAAATAGATTTAGCGAGGTAAAGCTAACGACCCAATTTTTGACCCTTTAAAAAAAAGTTCTGCTGAATGTAGGTACTCAGTTGGCCCAATTTTACAAATATTACCTACATACTATACAATATCTTATTTCCCTTACTTCCCGTACCAGACTATTATGTATTTAAATATTTCAGTAGTCCGAGAAGGTGGCCTAAAATGCCCCCCCGCCTAAGGAAAATGTCCCATATCTCGGAAAAAAATTGAGATTCAAACTGAAATGTTATATTCTTTGCAAAGTGTAATCAATAACACTTACATTTTTCTACCTTACGAGTATTAAAAGTTCCAAAAAGTATTAAAAGTATTTAATTTTCAAAATGCTTCGAAATTCCAACGATCAAAATTGCCCGGGTAAAATGGCATACTAGTACACAATCTTACCCATGCAAGAAAACCAACCAGGCAATTTAACCAAAAACCATTTTCAATTTAATTTAAACATTATTTAAAACAAATCAAAGTTCAAAGTAAAATAAACATAAACAATAATCAACAAAAAATTAAATCAACAATTCATTTAAAAAAAACTTCAACTTATGTAAAGTAAACATAAAAAAAACTTAAACACCGAACATTGAACGTTTTGGATGTATTTTTGGCTTTTGATAATATGTCCTCAGTCTAGCACTGCCTCTCTATAGATCCTTCATATTTTCTAACCATTTTCACTATAAGGAAAATGAAAATGTAAGGGTAAGTATAAAATGGCACACTATGCCATTTTAGGCGAGAGGTAAGTGGGCCATTTTGCCCGTATAGGATTTTTTTTATTTAAGTTTTAATTTCGAACAGACAGAAATAGTAATATGCCAATGAATTTCAGTAAATTGAAAAGAAATACTTGATACTTACATGCATTAACTGCTTTCCCCAAAATTCACTATTTTGTATACAGTTTTTTGTGAACAAATTTTTCTTAAAATTTTATTGTTTCTACTTTTGGAGATGGCTAGAGACATTTTGGTCTGTCAAATTTCAGATAATATCTTGAAGTTGCTAACATTTCGTATATGTCGGTGCTGCCAGATAAACTAAAGAATTGTGTTCACAAAACCTTCAACTTCTGTTCGATTCTACGATTTCTAGCAAGGGGGCCATTTTACTCTGGTGGGCCATTTTAGGCCACCTTCCCCTACAAAGTTTATTTTTCACAAAATTGCCAAACAAAAATTATTCGCAACATATTTAAGCTTGGGAATTATTTCTATTATCTACGGCACATGGCAGCACAAGTTGGGGACATTACGGCATAACTATTAATTTTTTGAAATTAGGAAATGGCGCTTCTAACTTCACGCTACCGCCCTCGCAAATTCTAGTTTCGGCGTAAAAGTTTCAAGCATTCGAATTTTTTTCATCTCTTCGGCGCTTGGCATCATTTTCGAAACAGCACAAAATTGGGTTTTAAGACAGCTCAAAAAAAATGTCAAACTTGACGATAAAAAAATCTTAAAACGAAACCGATACGATTAACAAAAATCCGGCACCATGTTTTTTACAACGAAGAAAAAAATTTCCTCCGACCAGTAAATTTTTGATCAACAATGCAAAGGCTTGTCCGTTCTCTATGCAACAACGACAACTGCAACCTCTTAGGAATCTTTTTTGAAAAGTTATTTAAAGACTTTGGGGCATACTCATGGTCGCAGATAGACCCAGGATTAACTAAACTACAGTTTAAGACAATTTTGGCACAATGAATACAGACCGATTTTAATTACAAATTATTGTTTTTATATTTTAATAAGATAATTAGTTTGTTAAACTACACAAATAGCTTCATATATTTTGAAATGATAAAATTAAAAAAATAGAATAAGAATCCGAAAATTCAACTAAACCTATGTTTAACTTAGACCCAGGTCTAAAATGACTATGAATACGCCCCGTTTAGTTTTGGGTCGATCGAAAATAATGAAATTACATTGAATTCAAATATCTTCGCAACCAGACCTCATTTAAGGCTGAAGTCTGAATTCGATGGATGGAACTATGAATCCGAAAAATATAAAATTTTAAAAATAAAACATATACCTATAAATTTAAATTTATATTTTTGTTTTCCAAATCTATATATTAATACGCTTAGCAAAATCTAAGCAAAACCTAACCGTAGACTTTTCTCTGTAAATACCTGTGTTGTTCCTCTACGTGTCGACTTTAGTTGTCTACATTTCAACGTAGACAATCGGTGGACAATGTCGAAAATGTAGACAATGTAGACAATGTGTCGACAATTTAAACAATAACTTAAATGTCACAAATAAAATCATTCCAAAAAGTCCTGCTACAACCGATAGACAAGTGGTTGAATAATTTATAACAACAATAAGGGTATTCATGCAACGAGATAATTTTCCGCCTTGCCAGAAAAATATAACTTTCCGCAAGATGTTTACATGAACACCCCCTTAAAAATACTTGCATAAACGTGGGAAATAATCCAATTAAACGTCACAAATGACTTATCCCAGGTATCAGGTTTATTTCTGCACTTTTTGCAACAAATTTGTGAGATAAAATTATCTGTTTTGCAGAATATTTTCGTCATACAAATTTTAACAGTTCATTTCTAACGAGATAAAATTATTTAATTTACCAGATATATCTGGTTTTACGCCCGGTACGATATTTTATAATAAGGGTATTCATGCAACGATATAATTTTCTACCTTGCAGAAAAATAAACTTTTCCGCAAGATGATTACATGAACACCTTTTTATAAATACTTGCGTGAACGTGGGAAATAATTAAATTAAACATCACAAATGACTTATATCTGCGAACCAGGTTTATTTCTACTCTTTCCGCATCAAATTCGTGAGATAAAATTATCTTTTTTACAGAATATTGTTCCCATCCAAATGTTGACAGTTAATTTCTACCGAGATCAAATCATCTGGTTTACCAAGTTTATCTGGGCTTAAGGCCGATGCGTTGGTTTAAAATAAAAGTTTGAAACACGTGGGTGGAAATAAAACCGGGAGTTGTTTTCTTCTTCCAACTAATGCTTTTTAAAATCACTCATAGCTTTTTTTGTTATCAAAATGTTTTGTTTCTATGAAACTTTGGAAGTTATTCCATTCTTCAAATAAAAGAGATCTTCGGACTGCTGTAGGATTATGAAATACGGTAGACCGGTACGTCTTGAAGTGCATTACACAAAAGAAAAATCGAAAATTTGAGGTCTTCCGTTTATGGGTGTGGTATGCACCAACTCTCTTAGAATCGTTATCAATTATCGATTTCTGTAGAAAAATAAATTTCGGTAGAGTGATATGATTTGAAGTTCATATAGTATAAAGGAAAAAAATGAAAACTGCAGATTTTCCATTCAGGGGGAGTGGCACCTAACCTAACCCCCCCCCCACTTTCTCAGATTTGTGTTCAATTATATGGGTAACGTACTTTGACGTTGAATGATGACCTTTTGACTTTAGAGATGCTCATGTTCATAGTGCATCGAATAAAAACAATGGGGCGTATTCAGTCATTTTAGGGGTGTGTCTAAGTTAAACATAGGTTTAGTTGAATTTTCAGACGTTGATTCTATTTTTTAAGTTTATCATTACAAAATATTTGAAGCTGTTTGTGTAGTATACCAAGTTAATTATCTTATAAAAATATAAAACCACAGCTTGTAATAATTAAAATCGGTACCTATCATTCAGCCAAAACTGCCTTAAACTGTAGTTTAGTTAAACCTGGGTCTATCTGCGACATATTCGCAGTCTATCAGGGGCATATTCATATGCCCCAATATTTTAGCAAAAAGAAGTGAAATCGGATAAAAAAAAATAAACAACTCGAAATTATGTGAGTAATTTATTAATTAATGATTTGATTACTGAACCAAAATTTCAAGGTTTACTGGCAAGTTGTATTTTATCATTTTATTACTAAATTCCTCAAATTTTGAAAGATTTTTAATAATTGACCAGTAAACCATAGTAAAGTGATTCAGTGACCTACTCTAATTAAAAATATATGTATTTGAAACTGGCCAGTTTCACAGTGAGCACTTACTAGAACAAGTTGCACTTAAGTTTCGCATATTGGTACTTTTTGGTAATTTTCGCAGTCTGAGTTAGTGACGCTTAAGTGCAATTTATGCACTGCGAATTTTGGGAAGTTGTGTCCTATATTTCGCACTAAAGTGCTACTACTGTCACTGTGAAACTGGGCCTAAAGCCTTTATAAACATAGAACTACATAGGTATGCGTTTAGATTTAGATGAAATGATTTTTCACGACTTTCTTGTTGTTACAATTATGGTTTTGTATTATGGAAGAACTTGGTTCTTTTTTTTAAGATTTTTTTTTTTGGTTTAATAAATTTTAGTAGGAAAAATTATGAATTATAATATTTTAACGAATTGTCTACGTTGTCGACAAATTTATGTCGACAATTGTGAATTGTCTACATTGAATTGTCTACATGTAGACAATCAGGTAGTCTACATTTATAGTCTACATGGCACATCACTGGTAAAAACTCAACGGAACTACATAAATTGTATAACGTTGGAAAGGTTTTGCCCCACAGATGTACACAAACCAAAAATTATGTGTGTATGTACCCGTTAAGGCAGGTAATGATCGCTTGCATTTTTTGAGATAATCGATTTTTATCATTTTAGGGGGCTGGCTTAGAAGTTTGAAATTTTGGGAGATGATGAACATTTGGTGGAAAATTGGACTTTATGACTTACCGTAAGGCGAAGAAAGTAACATTTTTATATAGTTTTGCTCAAAAACAACTATCATTAGAAAAACATTAATTTTGATTTATAGCAGACTAATGTCGTTTTCGGTTGGAGGCTCGGAGTTACTCCTTTTTGACTCCACTTACTCCAAAATAATTCGATTGGCTGTTCCGAGCAATGTTTTCGGAGTATTTTTCTGTTCCGGAATTAATAAGGGAGTAGACCCGGAACACACATATACATATAACTCTTTCATCGGATAACTTGTCAAATTAATTTTACTCGACTGAAAATGCAAAATATACATAAATATCAGACAATTAACTGACACACACATAATTTTTCGCAAATTAGTTTTGGAAAAGCAGAAAATAATTCGATTGGAATCAAAAAGGAGTAGTACTGTTCCGAAATCCAATCGAAAACGACATAAGATTCAAAATCAAAAAAAAATAAAATAAATTTAATATTTTTATTTTGTGAAATTATATGTAGTTTATGAGTTTTATAATGAACTATTAGGCGGGTTCACGAAACAGAGATTTTGCTCCATCAAAATCTAAACAAGCGAATCCAAAAATGTTGTTCCTCTGTATTTGGACAGGCAAACTAAGATTTTTTGCTGAGGAATCCTGTTCAGGCAGCTGAGATTGTTGAGGCCCTCCGATATCTCCCATTCCTGAACACGCCTATTGTAGGCACATTATAGAAAACGTGGCAAACGTCAATTTTTCTATTTAATTAAAAATCAATGAGAGTGAGATAAATTTTTGTTGACAGATATGTAATGCTTTAAAAAAAAAAGAGTTTTTAAGTTGCATGATATGTACATACATATGTATGTATGTACATAAGGGTGGTCCTTATAAAGGTCATTGCCTTATTTTGAATGACGCACCCCCCTAATTTTGTTCTAAATAAATAAAAAATAAATCCAATACAATTTTAGCTCATTATATTAACGTTAACCCGGCCCCCAAGACGTCTGAAGTTTTAAATGGGAATTTTTGTAAATTCAAATCTTTAAAATCTTAACTTTGGTAATGATTGATAAAAAAATTGAATTTTGGAAAAAAAAATGTCACTTTTGTCATATTTATAAAAATGTATAAGAAAAAAAATTAAAACAGTTATTTCCCTACTTATAACTATTTAAACAAAAATATCTTTTTTTATTTAATTTTCTTTTTAATAAATTTTTTTAAACATGACAAATGTTGCTACATGTGTGCAAAAATTCAATTTTCTTTATCAATCATTACTAATGTTATGAGTTTTTAAAGTTGGATGTACAAAAAATACATGGGATTTCCCATATAAAACTTCAGACCTCTTGGGGGCCGGGTTAACGTTAATAAAATGAGCTAAAATTTTACAGGAATTGTTTTTTAATTATTTAGAACAAATTAGGGCGGTGCGTCATTCAAAATAAGACAATGACCTTTATAAGGACCACCCTAATATACATACATATGTAGGTATGTAAATAAGGGGATGGTATGATTAAATTTATTTGAAATTTGCCAGCAACCGATTGTGGGACCTAAAGTTATTTGATGAAATAACGTATGTTTTCTGACCTTACTTACTTACTTACTTAGGTCCTCGGACCTATTACGTCCGTGATGTTTCCCTTACGGGACATAGGGTCTCCACTACACCTACGCGCCATCGTGTACGATTTCTTGAAATAAATTTCAGCTCTCTCCAACTTTTCCCCAGTCGTGCCGATTCCTGTTCGACCGTTCTTCGCCATGTACTTCTAGGCCGGCCCACTTGTCTTCCCTCCTGTGTGAGCGGGTTCCACTGCATTGCTTGAGATGCAATGCACCGATCGCCTTTTCGAAGCGTATGGCCAATCCACAGCCACTTTCTTCTTCGTATAGTGGTGTCTATGGGCTCCTGACCCGTTCTCGCATGAAGTTCGGCATTGGAGATACGGTTGGGCCAGAAAATCCTCAAGATGTTTCGTAGACATCTATTAACGAAGGTTTGCAGCTTTCTAGTGACAGTGTCAGTGACTTTCCAAGTGCTGCAGCCGTAAAGCAGAACGGATTCAACATTGGAGCGGAACAGTCGTAGCTTGGTCCTTAAGCTAAAAGAGTTGTTTCTCCATATTTTGGACAGCATTCCGAACGCAGCCTTTGCTTTTCTGATTCGGCTGTTTACGTCCAGTTCAGTTCCGCCACCCGTAGAGACAATACTCCCAAGATATTGGAAATCCTCTACCATCTCTACCGGTTGTCCAGAAATATTTACTTGGATTGATGAGGAAGTTCCAAGGCTGATCCTTTTAGTTTTTGCCGAGTTGATCTTAAGCCCTACGATTTCTGCTTCTCTCTCCACCCTTGTTGTCATTTGATGGAGATCCATGATCCTATGACAGAGTAAGCATACGTCATCCGCGTAGTCCAGATGTTTGAGGTGAGATTGCAGAGTCCACTGAATTCCTCCATTTCCATTTGACAAAGCTGCGTGCAGTACGTCACTTATCACCAACAGAAACAGTATTGGTGACAGTATACAGCCTTGCCTAACTCCACTTTGGATTTCAACCTCCTCTGACAGCCTTCCTTTGTGCAAAACGTGACACTTGGATCCATCATATGTAGCCTTGATAATAGCAATCAATTTATCTGGGATGCCCCTCCTGCGCAAAGCAAGCCAAATAAATTCTCTATTGACACTGTCGAACGCCTTTTCAAAATCGATGAACAGCAGGTGAAGTGGTGATCGATATTCAACGCACTGTTCGATGATGATCCGCAAGGTGTTGATGTGTTCCACACAGGAAGATCCAGTGCGGAAACCTGCTTGTTCGGCGTCGAGTGTGTCTTCGAGGTGGTCCTTGATTCGGTCCAATACTATTCTTGCTATTATCCTGGCTACTGCAGGCAGAACGCATATTCCTCTCCACTTTTCGCACTGTATGAGATCTCTTTTCTTTGGGAGCTTGACAATCATTCTTTTTTTCCGCTCTTTAGGAAAGCTATCTGTTTCCCAAGCTCTCTTAATAAGTGGGTGCAGTAGCTCGCTCGATGTCGTTGGGGCTGCTCCTAAGAGCTCTGCAGGAATACTGTCAAGTCCAACCGCTTTGTTGTTCTTCAGTGCTTTGATGGCGGTGATAATTTCTTCTTTACTGGGGGGTACGGTGCGTGTTCGGGAAATTGTTACTTCGGGTAGCTCAGTGGGAATAGGGTTCACTTCACTGGCGAAAACGCGATTTAAAACCGCAGAAAAGTGTTCCCTCCACCTTATGAGCTGGTCCTCATGCGAAATTAGCAGGGATCCGTTTGTGTCTTTAACCAGGTGTTGTTTAGAGCTCTGGACACCAGTGAGCTCTTTGGTAATTCTGTGGACGGTCCTACTGTCACACCTACTAGCGGCTTCTTCTGCTTCTGTAGCCAATGCGTTGATGTAGTTTTCTGACCTTGGTGGTTTGCAAAAAGAAATGTAACAGCTTTTGTATACCTATGGAGTAAAAAGAGAAGCAACGTATACGTGAATTTGTCGTTTTTTATTTCGTGTGCCTGTGTCACTATTTGTTGGGCGAAATTTTCCGCCTCAGGATAAAGCTTAGAGTTTTTCACTAACATTGGTAAAATTCTGAAATCTTTTGTTTACAAAAATTATGTTGAACATCTAACAACATTTGTTTTGGACATCAGTTCGTTGGTTGGCCCGCTTCATGGGTTCCGAGGATTTAAACTCCCTTTTTGTGTCCTCTGTCCTGCTCATGCAACTTCTTTTAAGCATTAAAAAGAGCAATGGTTGTGTGAATATTTTGTACTCGCCAACAAAATCTCATTAAGGACAAAGTTTGTTTTTAACTAAAAGTAAGGATAATATTTGCTTGAGATAAGGTAAATATATCCGTCTCTTTCGAACTCACTGAGCGGGAAAATATTTTCATATTTTTATTTCAAGGCTATGCAGTAAGTCACTTTTTTAATTTAGAAATTATAAAAAGTACGTAAACGCCACAGTATACGTTATCTCGAATTTCAATTAAGAAATTCATGTTATCATTACTTGAGCGGAACAAAATTTTGGTTAACTAGAAAAAAGCAGTATAATGTGTGCTTTTCTAAAATTTTCACTGGCCGAATATTCGGCCATTCGCGATACTAGTTATAATAAATACTACAAACAACATAGAGGCAACTATACATTTTTCATCTACCTACCAAAATATTAACCAACGCAAATCTTGAAAACGCGCTTTGTAGTTTTTTTCTAAAAAATGTAAAACAAGGGAGCTTTCCCATTTGACCTTGATTTACCTCACTTGTTTTTTTGTTTATCATAAATTCATCATAAAGAAAAGTTTCTTTAGGATGAATTTATGATAAACAAAAAAAAAACAAGTAATAAATGCCAAACGTCCTTGTCTTCACTGAGACACTGACCAACATCAACAACCAAACCACTTTTATTTTACCAATTTTTCAAATCTATACAAGTTCCATTTCCAAACTTAATTTGTATGCAAAACGCGAATAATGGAAACTGAAAACAGAAAAATTGTAAGTAAAATTGACATTGAAAAAAATTCAGTCGAATATTGATAAATATCGGTTGGGTTTTGGAGTCGGTACCTACCTATTTGTTTATTTCTGGCATTGGATAACTACGCAATCGTTTGAAGGTGCTTCTTGAATCTGAATTATGGGGAATCCCGGCAATTGGCTAGATATAGCGTTTGCCTGGCTTGTATGTTGTATATACCTAGAGTTGCCTCTCATAAAATTTACCTACGAAGTGATTAAATTGTTTTCTATGAAATTGGCGCTTGTTGCCGTCTGCCTGGGGGGTAAATATAAATCAATTCACTTGCCTATACGATTCATACACCTCCTTCCTACCCACCCCACAAACTGCCGCAAAACCCAGGTGACCCATATTTCGGTCTTCGGCGGTGCGCTGTGGTGGTGCAGCAAGGAATTTAAATTTGGCACACGCATTTAGCAAGCAGTGGCACTACCGTGACGCCGCGCCACTTGCCGCCGCCACAGCACCGCACTGCTCCAACGCTTCACGCCGCGCGCCGCCATGGTGTCGCTGATGGCTGCAATTTAAAATGCATTTGGAAATCCGTATCTGAATCTGCGGAGTATCTACAACTCGTTGGGTAGCTATAGTGTTTTTTGTGTTGGCACGAGCTATAGGGTTTTTTGTATTATTCCTCAGCTTATTTGTGAGCGAGTGCGATATGGGGGTTTTCTTGTTTTGTGTTGGACACGTTTGTGAACTGCAATTGGGGGAGATACGTGTCCTCATTTTGCTTTCATGAAGATACATGGAATGAATACGTATTTTCTATTTTTTGTTGTTGTTGTTTGTTTTGTTTTTAAATTAAATTTCACGTGAAGTAGGTTGTTTTGGAATAAGAGTGTTTTCGTTGATGGTGGTATGATGGTATGGATATGGGTGCACTTATGAGGGGGATGCCATCAAACTATGGTTGTTCGCTGTGGGAGCTGAATGAATTTTCTTTCATAAATAGGAATGCATTTTAGCTTAGGGACATGGTTGCTTAAGTTTTATAAATTTTCAAAAGTGACAGCTGATGTTTTAAAATGCTTCGAAAGATAGATACCTATATGTAGGTAGATTGCACCTACATTCATCCATAGATAGATTCCTACAAGCCGTATGGATATTTTTGTATAAAAACGAACTTATGTGTCCTAATGGATGTTGAACGTGTGGGATGTAGGTAGGTACATTGGAGTACCTGTAGTGAATACCTAGGTACATAACATGTTGGTCCTACCACGTACTTCAATTTGATTTGGTTTGGATTACCTATATATGTGTGCAGATGCAATACACAGAGTCAATCAAGGACTAGCTGGTAGCTTTGATCATGTCATAGGCCATAGGGGATGCGCACTACCTTCATATTTATTTGATACTGTCGATCAAATTTTCTAAACGTGCAGGGTGTAGCTATAGTTTACCCACACCTACTTTGATATCTCTGAAATATGACAAACATTGCAGAAGATTTTTTTTCTTAAGCAACAATATAACAGTTGCACAATGCACTTGCACAGTGTAAATTTCAGTAGGTAGGTAAGTTACCTACCTATTTGAAAGTTTAATCTTGATTTACAGATAGGAAGTTGTAGGTAGGTATGTACCTACTTAAACATTTTCTTTTGGTAATTAAGTTATTGGTGACCCAAAAAAGGCCTAGGTAGGTACCTACTTATTTTTTTTTTCTCAAATAACTTGGAAAGACTTAAAACGCCAGATCAATTAGCTTTGGTGGTGGAAACAATGCAAAAATCTTATGGCAGAGCGGGTCTGTTTCCCCCGTTTAGAAGGATATTTTTCAAAAAAAAAAAATTGAAACAAAATTTCAGTGCCATGTTATATATAAAGTGCCATGTTACACCTTTTTTTTAAGCAAGAAATTCCACCATTTATTTGCTTTTTAAATAATTCCGTTTAAATGAACAATTTTTGAACAATTCATGTTCAAACTCTAAATTTTGGAAAAAAAAATATGCGAGACTGGATCACGCACGAACTTGCCCTCGTAGCTAACTACTAGGAAATATGCGCTTAAAATATGCCCTTAAAAATGGAAAATATGCACTTAAAAAACATTATTTTACCTTATTTTTCTCAGAAAAATAAAAAAATATTTTTATTTAGTTTTTATAAAAAAGTGAATTCAATCGGACGTAAAGAGAGTGGTTTTTGGACCACAAATTTCATCTATTGTAAGATTATTAAAACAGCTTTCGTTATTGTATCTCAGACATGTAAAAACTAAATTAATAAATTGTGTGGCGCAACGGCTCGTGAAGAACCAGGGCCTAGTGACTAACAACTCGCAAACATTCCTGTGTGCGCGTGTCGAAAGGAATGGAAGGGACCTACAATTTGACGCCGAATCCGAACGGCTAGACGAGAAGCACTTATTCATGACAAGTGATACTCTTGGAGGATTTGTCAATTATTTGCTAGAGGCAGTAGTCCTGAAAAAAACTTTTTAGTCTTAAGGTGGACGACGGACGAGGCTCGGAAGTGAATTCAGACCTCCAGTGTGACAGTCCAACGCACTTACCATTACGCTAGGGGCTACTACAGACTTATTTAAATTTTAATTATAGAATAGCCTTAGTAGATAGATAATTCAATTAATTATTTGCTTTTAGTTTACAATTTACAATATCCTTGGTTTTTCTCAAAAAACAGTCTTAATTTGTTTAATAATTGCACCAATGGGCTTTTAAAAGAAATAATTTTTGCAAAAATTTCCATCAACTAATTCGATTTGATATTTCATTATGCTCCTACCCTCAAGATTTGTGATCGTGACCAAATAAAAAATTATAGTTTTAGCAAATAAATACAATTTCACCACCATGGAATTTGATCTCTTTAAAATGATTTGCAAATTACGCAATTGCTTTTATCCATGTTCCCCATCTATTAAACCAACTCCTCGACCTAGGTTTTTCATCACAAATATAAACTCGACACTTTATTGATAATAATGAATGAAAAATATGAAAATATGCAGTTAAAATATGCGTTTATTATGAAAATATGCATTTATAATAGAAATATGCATTTTGCATAAAATATGCAAAATATGCACCAACGATTGAATGTCATTTTAAAGGAAATCGCATGATTCGTAAAGATAATTTGGTCTTAGGCTTCTAATTGTTTTGAGGAAAAATATGCATTTGCATGGAAATCCGAGCCCTAATTTATTATTATTTTTATTGTAGCAAAATTTATATTATTGTTTTCACAAAATGCATGAATTGCACAATTTACATATAGATATGGCTATATTCTACCTTACTAATGTCAATTATTAATACAGTTAATTACAAAATAAATTCATAGAAATTGTATTCGAAGGAAAAACTACTAACAAAGCCTTCGTCTAGTGTCAAAAAAAAGTATATATTATAATAATAATAATTTGGAAAAATAGTTAGTTGTATATCTATCTAAACCTAAGTCTATTCAGAGATGAGAGAAGGAGGGTGATTATAGCTTCTTGATTTTATTCAACTTCAATGCAAGCAAATGTGTTCAAGTAGATGTTTTACTTTATGGTTTTGATAAGTTATAAATAAATAAATTTAATAAATAAATTAAATAAATAAATTATACAAATAAATGAATCAATAACATAAATAAGTTAACAAATAAATTAATGAATACCTAAACAGATAATTGATTAATTAGTAACAAATAATAACAGAAATCAGTCTTAATAAATAGGTACTACCTAACATAAGGCGTTTTTCTTTTTTAGATCAGAAAAGAGTTCTGTACAGAGTCCGAGCATATCGAGCATGCTCTGAACATCCTCTGAACAAAGCGTGTTCTGGTTCTGAGCGCTCAGAATAATTTTTGAAACACACCTGAACACTAAGCTGTCACTTTTTTTTCAATTTCACCTATCAAATGCTTGTGTTCAGCATTCAACTCGGTCTGCTCAGTTACTTTATTCTGAGCTCATAGAGCGCGCTCTAAAGAAGCTCAGAGCACGTTCAGAACGAAAAAAAGAAACACAAATTTGAAGCTCTGAACGTTCAGATGTAAAAAAGAAACACAATTTTTTGTTTGACAGTTCAGGCTCTGCTCTGAACTAAAAAAGAAAAACGCCTATAATATCACAGTTCAGATTTATCACGTTAAAAATTAAATAAATTATAAACAGATAAATAACCAAATAAGCAAATATATTAACAAACTAATAAATAAATAGATAATTCATAAATAAATAAATAAATTAATTAATAAATAAATAAATAAATAAATGAATAAATAAATAAATAAATAAATAAATAAACAATAAATAAATAAATAAATAAATAGATAAATAAATAAATAAATAGATACATAAATACATATTTAATAAATAAATAAAGAGAAATAATTATGATACATGACATCAATTAGAGTCAAGCAAATATTGTTAAACATTTAAAATACGAGTCCACATAAACAATTTTGAAATTTTTTGATTTAATAAAAAAAAAATGAAAAATTAATTAAAAATTAAAAAAAAAATATATTCCTTGATTTATTTTGTTCTTACCAAATAATGATAAAATCAACCAAGCTAATGACGGGATATGAGCGAATATAGCTACACCTAAATAAATATTTGCAAATTAAAAAAACAAAAAAACACCATAACTTTAGTTCCATTATATTCGATTTTTTTTTTTGTTAAGAACGTGGTATGCAGTATTTTTAAAACTGGTCCAGAAATGACATGTACAAAATTAATAAAAATCGTTAGAGCCGCTTTCAAGAAAACTTGATATAACCGAAATTGTTGTAGTTTAAGTTTAGTTTAAGTTTTAGTTTAAGTTGACTCTTTATTTTATCATATTTAACAAATTTGGTATACACAATGTTCAAATATGAAATAATTTTGCTTAAGTCTTTATTGTTTGGCCTATGGCCGTCTACCAGACTGAAATTTTGAATTTAAATACATTAGTGCACAAAACAAATTTGAAAATTGATATTAAATAATTTCTTAAAAATCCTCATTTATTATACAACTCCTATAACGAAGTGCAGCGAAAATATATCTATAAAGGACATCCCATCCAACATTTCCATTTAGTATTTCAATTAGCTCAACTTCATTTAGGCTTTTTTTTCCAAAATATATCATCCTGAATTCTTTCATGACTGGACAAATCGCAATTAAATGGTGAATGTCTTCACGATCACTCAAATTACAAAGGCTGCAAAGTAAAGGTAGATCGGGTCGATGAGGCATGAAGTTAAGACTAAGTAGTTCCCACTTGTTTTGAATATTATGCTGATTTTTTTTTAATGAGTTCAAATTAACTAGGTATGCTTTGTTAGCGAGGCAGGAGTTTAGACGGTTATAATAACATCTATAAAGTGATGATCGAGCTTCAGATGCATTTTTGTCGTACAAAAAATGACCAAGTTGTTCTAAAAGACTATTAAACTTTGTCCTCAACACTCCAGGTTGTTCATTTTGTGTGACCATTAGATTCATACTGCATGTAGTTGCCAATTTTTCCCATTCCACTACCATGTGACCTGTCATCTGTATTGAACTCCTCAGTACGATTTTGGGTATTCTTTCATCATTTGACAGGATGTTTCGCGTGACTTCATTTTCACAAGTATTGTTGCTCCAACTATGTTGCGGCTACCTATACTGTAAGCAGTTTCGACCACCGAGTCTGCATCGGTTCTATTGAGAAGACCAAGGCAGATAGACTTAGCGTTATCACATGCATCTGGGTTGTTTTTCGGTAGTCGCACCACCAGGTTTGCTTCCGTGCTTTTCTGGAGGATTTTATCGATTTGGACTTCCAATATTTTGTTACGAGACTCTAGTTGCTCTACCCTTTGCGAAACTTCTCCGTGACGTATTTTTAGGTTAGCAAACTCATCGTGAAGGAGCTGCATATCGGTTTTGGTTGCTAAATTTTTAAAGAGTTCATCATTATTTTCCTTAAGCAACTTCTTCAAAATCAGCTCAACATCTACTGGAGATCCCATAGCAGATTCGTCAGCGGTGTTTGCTGAAGATGAGTAGCGTTTCTCACCTTGGGGGTTTTCGGGGGATATTTCTCCTATTCCTCGCTTGCTCATTTATTGAGGTTAACTATTTTTCTATGCTATTTTCGCAGTTCGGGGGATTCTTATGGATAGGACTTACTTGAAGTTGTTTATTCCTTATTAAGTTGCTTTATATAGACAACTTGAATGCACTTTGTAAATTTTTAATGGTCTATATTTTTAATTATCCAAAATTTATTTAGAGAGCTCTGATTTTATGCGACCACTTTTGACAGCTTACAAATGTCAATGTTGTATGACAGCTACCCGTTCTAGATGAGCTACAACAAAAAAACGAAATTATCCGCTAGGGCAGCGATTCCCAAACTTTTTAAGCTTTGGAACCCTTAACAAGGTCAAAATATATATAGGAACCCCAACTCTAAACAATAGCAAAAGATGAAAAAAATCACACTATCACATTTAAGAATTATTTTTTTGTTATATTTCATGTGAGTGTGGCTCGTAATTTTCTTTAGAAAGTGAGTTTTTTTTTGTTTTTTTTTTTTAATTATGAGAAGCTCAAGCTTTAATAAAAAAAATAGCTGAGTAAAAACTGGCCCGTGGGTGGGGTGAATTTTGCAAATGAACGAGAATTTTTTTCTTTTTTTTTTTTAATTTAAAGAACTTTTCGAATCTTTTCAGCTTTTTTTTTTTAATACATTTTAGAATGATTGTACTTCATTAGGATTAATTAAGAACAAAAGTTATAAAATACATATTTTTTATTTAAAATCCTTTAAAAAAAAAACACCAACAAATGTTGAAAGCTTTCAATATGTTGTGGAAATAAAACAGAAAAATAATTTTTCTCAGTTATGTGGAATATTATGCAAATCAAATTTGCTTTACTTTATTAATCTAATACTACGTTTTCATTATAGCCAAAATGAAATAATTTTGGAATTTGGCATCATTATCAAATTTGCTAATTTCGTTTGATACCTCATTTCATTTTGAATTTGGAATGGCAGTTTTGTTTTCGTTGTTTTCTCTTTGTGTTTTGACATTTTCATGCAAGAGCTTCTTAAAGCTTTTGGAATCAATGATGGGTGGATTTACCTCATTTCGGCCAAATTTGGTTGAAATTAGCTCAATCGAGAACGAGAATTTGTATGGAAAATGAGGTAATTTCGGATCTGATTTGGAAATTTGCAACGAAATTACCTTATTTGGCCCAGTGAAAACGTAGCATAACAATAAAACAAAAAATTATATTTCCTTTTTAAAAAAAAGTCATATTATATAATGGGCGACATTGGTCTGCAATTTGACTGACTTTAGCCACGACAGAGTATGAAAAAATGCATCAAAATTATTAGAAAACGTAAGAAGTTTACAAGTACATACAAGTCTCCTTATAAGGTTGCAAAAGAGCCAGAGAAAAATTGATCCTCCTTATATTGTTCCAGCGATATCAAAACTTAAATTAACAATAAATGTTAAAAAAAAACATTAAAAGATAAATCAAACCCTGAAAATAAACAAAAAATCCTCAGTAAAAGAAAAAGGAGATCATTGATTGATTGTAGTCAATAAGATAACAAGGAAAACTTTCACCCAGCCAAAGTCATCCAAAACTGAACGGTGACTTTTGTGTTTTGGCCACACAATTTTTGATTTTTAATAATTAAACTAGGGCAACTGATTTGTCTAAAATGTGCGTTACTTATACAAAAAAGTAACTCATATTACCATTTTCATATTTTAATTTGAAAATGCGTCAGTCATCCGGTTTTACGGTAATTAAAAAATAACATTTTTGTGATTTTACTGTTTGTACTTCGAGAAAGTCACGTAACCTTGAAAACTCTTCCACAGGAATCACATGAAAATGCTTCTCACAAAACTTAAAGCAAAGCTCTAGCTCGATGTAGGTACATCAGGACGCACAAACAGACCGCCGGACGTCTTGACGAAAATCATAAATCACTTTTTTACTTCTCTTTAATTTTTTTTTGACACGACACCAAAACTTGCCCTATAGAGCAGGTAAAAACTCATATTTTTTTTTTTTTAAATTACGAGAGCGGGTCAAAATTCTGGATTCTGGATGACCAAAATTCTGCTCGAAATTTGTTTGTAAATACTGTAAACCAAAATTATGTATTTCGGAATTCTGTGTTTCAAAACTCTATGTTCATTCCCAAATTTAGCATTTTGAATTTTGCTTTCTAGGTGCCTTATACTACGTTTTCATTAGAGTCGTAATGAGGTAATTTCGGAATTTGGTGGATTTACCTCATTTTGAACCTCATTTCGTGCAAATTTGGTAGAAATTAGCTCATTTGGTAGGTAGGTAGAAATGGCGGCCACGGGCGGTCTAGCCCATAGCCCAATTAGCGCTGAAGTGCGCCGTTTTGATACCATAACTCGTTTGAACCTGTGGATGGAATTGAAGAGAGAAAATATGGGCATATCCTCAGGATATCGTCCCTTTTTATTTAGTTTAGAATAGGATTTTGTTGTAGCTTTTAGCACAATCATCAGAAAATGGATCACTCACTCAACCAAATCAGCACCCGCACCATTCACAGTTAGCCCACTAGGCAGTTCGTTGGCTGGCACTGGAGCGTCCACTGATCTGATTAGATGATCATCCGGCCGCTGTGCACCACAAACCCCCACCAGAACCCTAGTCCACTATCTTGTGATCATAGGAAATCGACGGAAGGTATAATGCAGAAGTAGCCGGAATTTGTCCTAGAGCCATTTCGTCGCGTTGAGAAAAGAAATCAAGTCTTTGATCTTCATTTCAGAAAGTTCGTTAATGTTGTCAAAGAATGCTCTTCCAAGTGACTGTTTTCTAGCTTTGGCCAGAGCAGGGCATTTGCAGAGGAAATGAACTACTGTTTCCTTTTCCTGCTGGTCCTCACAGCTCCGACAGTAAGTATTGTGAGGTATGCCCAGCTTCGCTGCATGCTCTCCTATTGGCCAGTGTCCGCTACAGGTTGCAACTACCCTGTCTATTATGTCTTGCCTGGGTCTGCGTATTAGATCAATTGTTCGGTTCTTGTCATAGGTGGGCCAAATCTTCCTAGATATAATACAGTTTGATAAACTGCTCCACCTACGGTTTGCTTTAGTAAGATAAATTGAGAGAATGTTGCCCTTCATAACTCCAAGCGGAATGTTGAGTCTTTCCGCAAGTGAACCATGAAGGGCTGAACCTTGCCTGGCCAGCTCGTCAGCCCGTTCATTGCCCTCAATGCCACTGTGACCCAGGACCCAGATAAGAGTGACATTAAGTCAGTGTTCAGACCCGCAAGCTCATTCCGGCATTGCTGGACTAGTTTGGAGGATGCTGTAGCTGAATTAATGGCTTTAACAGCCGCTTGACTGTCTGTAATAATAGTTGCATCACGGTTTTGGTTTGGATCTGCTTTAAGTAACTTGCAAGCTTTCCTGATTGCCAGCAATTCAGCTTGAAAGACGCTAGCAAGTTCAGGTAGCCGAAAGGACCTAGATACATTTAGAGACTCAGAGAAGATTCCTGCACCAACACCACACTCCATCTTTGAGCCATCAGTAAAGATAGTTGTGTCGAAATCTTTCGTCACGACGTTATCATTCCAATCCTTCCTGGATGGAAATTTAACTTTGAAATCCTTACTGATACTCATTGTAGGGGTGCAGTAGTCAGTGTGAGTCGAAAACATTTCCATTGGAATCAAGTCTGTGATATTGCTGTGACCATAGGGCTTGGCAAACCAAGAGTTTGATTCTTTAAGTCTTAAAGCGCAGCAAGATACTAGATATTTAATATGTAAATCAAGTGGTTAAGGCATCAGTCGGGCAGGATCTTATAGCCCCTGTCGTGCCAATGCTGGCAGTTCTTTGAACCTTCCTAAGTCTATCGATGTTATATTTTTTGTTAAGTGCAGACCACCATACAATCGAACCGTATGTGAGGATCGGTCGTACCACGGCTGTGTACGTCCACAGGATCATTTTCGACTGAAGCTTCCACTTTTTACCAAAAGTTTTACTACAGGCATAGAATGCTATACAGGCCTTCTTGACCCTTTCTTCAATGTTCAACTTCCAATTTAATTTGGGGTCGAGAATAACACCTAAATATTTAGCTTTAGAGGAGAGTGAGAGTGTTTGGCCGTTGAGTCGGGGTAGAGTGAAGGGGTGTATCTGGTCATTTGAGAACAAGATTTTGTAGGTATGGGAAATGAGGTAATCTCGGATCTGATTTGGAAATTTGCAACAAAATTACCTCATTTGGCCCAGTGAAAACGTAGTAGGTATAAAACTAAACAATCTGCCTAGCTATATTGTTCAATGCTGAATTTCAATGTAAATAGCAATAGCAAAGATAAGAATTAAAGCATCCAAAACGTTGTCTTAAACCAGTAGGCCGACATTCAAAAAAAAATCTAGTTACCTATTTCTGCACTTGTACAGATGCACAAAAAAAAACAACCAAATCCCCTTGCTCACATCGCCATCGCGCACGTATCACAAAATTCCAAGAAAAATATCAACTACCTTCCTACCTAACCCAGGGTTCGCAGGTTTAAAAAATGTTATTCCCCTTTTTTTGCACTAAAATATAAATTGTTCCCTTAAATTAAAAAAAAAACTTTTTTCCCTAAGCGGAGCAAGTAAGTACACAGTAAGTAGAAAATTTTTTAACGATTAAAATATTTATTTTTTGTTGCTCAATAGCTAGCAAGGTACAATAATTATCCCCTCACCATTGATATGAAATTTGAAGAATATTTTGAACTGCTTCACATTAGAGATTTGTTGACGTTTTCTCTCAATTAATTTTTGTTTGTACATGTAACAAGAGGGAACAAAATCATAATAAATTAGTTATTAGTTAAGGAACAAACTGAATGTTACTGCAACAACAACAAAGTTACCTCGTGTAGAAGGGTTCTGTAAAAAATGTATCTAAGAATCCCGATAGTTATCAAAAGAATGATAGAATTCAGATACTACACTGAAATCATTAAAATTTATGTGAGGTGTTACATGGTTGGTTCTATGAAAAATGAAATAAATGGTGTTTTTTCCCCAACCTGGGAACACTGTGCAACACAATTTGGCGCAAGGCCTACTTAAACTTGTTTGTTAGGTCTTTTTTTCATGTTCTACTTCTTCAACCTATTCGCTTGGATATTCATTCAGTTGACCTTTGAACTTTATCAAAGAAGTGCCTAAATTTTATTCTTTATTTTTAATTGAAAACTATGCCTTTTATAGAAGTCATACACGGATACATCTTTGAGTTTTATCAAATTAACGGTACAAAGTACTACAAAAACTACAACAATCTGTGTTCGTTTGAAATAAAAGAGAAGCTGGAACAATGCGCTGGAGAGGTAATTTTCCTAGATCTGACACATTTTTCATCAATTTTAATCTGAGATCCCACCCTGCCATCAATATTATAACTTTTCAGATGTTCCTAAGTGGAATCTCGGAGGATGTTACCGCAGATCAGATAGCAGCTGTTGCTTGTCTATTAGGTGAAATGTATGTCTTACGATTCAAAGTTAATTTCGCTGGATCGTCTCGTGGATTCGCATATTTGCAATACATGAATCCGTCTCTTTTCGACTACGCGGTGGAAATGTAAGATAATTTCGATATTATTGGTGAACCTTAAAGCTTAAACAAAAATTATTATCATGTGCCTTCCTTCCTACAGTCTTCCTCGTCTTTTTGTGCAATATGGACTGGGGAATATCCGTGTTCGGTGTTCGAAAAATACATCAAATTTGGTATTGAGGAATATTACGGATATGACACCAGGCGAGGTGTACACTACTTTGGCCAAGATGTGCAATTTTCGTGAGTGCAATTTAAGATATTCAAAGGGCAACAGAATAGAGTTCCAATTGGTATTTGGCTCAAATGAAGATGCGGTCAAAGTAAGACGATTTTTACTTGGACAACTTTACACCTTTGGACCGTTGGCAACAATTGGTTGGGATATCTATTCAAACTGACATGGTGCGGGACTTATGAGATAAAATGCGCCAAGAAAAAAAAGTGCCTTATTTTTTTTAACTTAACTGCTTTATATTTTACCTACGTGTTTGTAAAATTTATACAATGTATAATTAAATAAAATTTAACTTTATATAAAGCTTTGCCTAAAATTAAATGGTCAAGTTTTTATTCGCAATTCTTTTCGAAGACAGTTTTTAAATTGTTGAAAATTGTAGGCTGACGTAGTGTTGAAAATTATGCTCGAAACTCAAAGCTATTTGTGATAGGGGGCGAATACACGTTTTATACAGGGTGACTTGCATAAGGTGTGACAAAAACCTTGAGCGTGCATAGGTTGGACGAAATAATTTAAAAATATATAAATATATGTTAAGTTTTTTTTCCCTCGTCAGGCCCGTAGCCAGCATTTCGTTTTGGGGGGAGGGGGGAAGGCTTGCTCTAAAGACTAAAATTCTTTTAACAAAGAATATACGACTAAGAACATATTAATTTTATTTTTTTTATTTAATAATTAAATAATCAAACTCTCAAGAGCTTAGCTCTCGAAATTTGAAAAATAAAATCTCATAAGACTCTGTTTTATCACATTTCTAAACTTAAGAATTAACATCTTGTTAGGAAATTAAATGGGTCTCATTTCTCATAACCTTTTTATTTTAAGAGTTGAACACTTTTGCAGCTGATAAATACTTACAGCCATATCTAAAAGTGTATCTTAAACTGCCTTTTAGGAGTTATTTAGTTAAGCTTGCTTAAATATTAAAGTTGCCTTTAAATGACGTTACTTAAATTTGTATCCATAATCAATATTCTATTCATACTTAACTAAACAAGCGTAATGTAACGTAACGCAAGAAAATTGACAAATCTTCTACAAATTTCTAGTACATTTTTTACTCTCAGGCTATTTCTGTCAGGTTGCAACAAAAAAAAGCATACACGAAAGAGCGCATACATAATCAAACAGAAAGAGAAGCATCTGGGTGTATGTATGCAGGTATGCTGTATGCAGGTATGCTGTATGCATGGTCCCGGTCTACATTGACCGATTTTTCCAGTGCCGATCTTTTGTTCATTGGTGAAGGGGGTAAAAAGTAAGGGGTAGGGATCAAATCGTTTGTACCACAAAACTCTAACGATTTTTCCAGTCTGTTTATGTTCTCTTTCGCCTTCTTTCCATTTTGTTGTGTGTGTTCGGTGTCAGTGTGCCGTTGGTTTGATGGTGTGAGTGAATCTCAATGAAACACGAAGAGCACAGCAATACAAAAATGAAGAAGAAAAGGAAAAAATATTATGGAAAAAATCGTGCTGTGTGTACATTTCACACGATTTCTGGAAAAATCTTCGTGGAAAAATCGGGCAATGTAGATCGGGACATGGTCAACCACAGGAAACAGAAGAAATGAAACCAGATAAAGATTCCATTTTGGTTGTTTTCTCTTTCCTATTATGTATATTGATGGTGGGAACATAATCCAATGAATTTCAGCAACTTATTTTATTTAAAAGAATGCAGATTATTTTTAATATTATTTCCATTAAAAAACAAACAAGTCAGCCTGCACGCACAATGCATACATAAAATATCTCCTTACTGAACGAACGCAATTTTTTTTTTTTAATAAATTCTGTGTCAATTCTGTGTCAAAATATATTTAAATTGGCTGTAAATATCCCTTATAGCCTTTTCACACCAAACCCAAAACCGGGTTTTCGGCAATTGGTTTACGAAAACTTGAAATGCCTTCACACCGAAAATTTACAAGTTTTCATTTGACATTTCATTTGTTTTGCTTGAACGCAATGGTCTCAAGGAAGGGCCGCGCCGCTTTGAAAATTTTCAGTGCCACAGTTAAGTGAAAAAATCAAATGTTTTATGCGTAATTAAAAGACAAATTATAAATATTGGAATTTTATAATGAAAATGCAATTAATCCTGATTCGTTATATTTAATTTATTTCCTAACCGATCAATTTCACGTAGTAGTTAGGATGCTCTATACTGCGTCGCACTCTCTTGTGTTCCAGCGAAAAAAATATTTTTTCCTGGCAGCAACCCGTCAGCTATTTATATGACGTTTAAATGAGCGCTGAATGTTTCACAAGGTGTGTTTGTTTTGTTCATCTTGCAAATCCAACATGTTTTCGACAGGTTTTATTTAAAACTTGTGTTTTATCAAAACACATACAAAAAATGTATGGGAAAACTTGTGTTTTCGATCTAGGTTTTCAACCAAAACCGATATTTTCGCGAAAACCGGGTTTTGGGTTTGGTGTGAAAAGGCTATTAAACGCGGTGGATGACGTTTAAGTTAAGAGGTGTTTAAGTTACGTTGCTTAAATGTGGAAATTGATTATAGATATCGATTTTACACTTAAGTGATGTTTAGAGGTAGTTTAGAGTTAATAAGCCTTTAAAATTTCTTTATAGATTCGGATGTTAAACTTTATAGCTAAAGCAATTTTTCTTCTTGGAATAAGATTATATAAGCTTATAGTCTGATAAGAACCCTTTTGGAAAATTCAACTCTTAAAAAAATTAAAAAAACGGCCGATTAGAAAAAAATTTAATTTTAAAAATAAAATTAAAAAAAAAAACATATAAAAATAAATTTTTTCTAATCGGCTTTTTTTCCATTTTAAAAATCTTAACTTCATTTCTACTGGTCAGATTTTTAAGATTAAGATCTCAAAATTTAGCTTAAAAATGTGGGTAAATTTTTAAATAAAAATTATTGGGGAGGGGCAAAACGTTTCGTACTAAAAGGGTGTGTAAATGTCCCGTCAACTAAAAGTACATGTTTAGGTAACATAGTTAAGTACCTAATCATTAGAAATATTAAAAAAAAAAAGCAAAATAAGTAGGTAATTATTTGTTCTCTTATACTTGTCTATAAGAACATTATCAGGAACTCATGCTTCTAAGTCCAATTCAGTGCATCTAAAACATTTAAAGCCGAAAGCATTGATTCGAAATTTTCAACTTTTAATATATTAATGTAGATAAGTCAGCTTTTTTTATATATAGGTATTAATTTTTTAAATGTTTTTAATTTTCTCACAGCTCAAGCGCTGCTGCGATACAAAATCAATATTTTCTTGCAAATTTATATAAATTTGAATAAAGAAATTCATTTAAATGTTTTTTTTTTTTTTAAGATTCTTTGAACCAGAACATTTCTAGATTTTTAAGTTTAAAAAAAATATCTTCAAGACTAGCTTCATTAGCTTATAACTCCAAAGCTTTGTACTAGTCGATTACCTTCTTGGAAAAAGTGATCAAATTTACAAATTCAGAAACCAAATGAAAATAGTAAAATTAATTTCCCAATTTAATTATTTCTGGGGTATAAAAAACGTATCACAACTGATCATATAATTATTTGATAATGTTTTAGAATATTTGTTTAAATGGTTAAGCTATTTCAAAAAGTGTCCAAAAGGTTGCTTGATTTCCAAAAGGTGTCCAAAATCGCCTTTTTTTAAAGAGAGGTGTCCGGGGGAACGAAAAGGTGTCAAAATGACACTAAAGTGTGCCAAAGGTAACCCTGGCCCGAATAGCAATCACATTCAGTTAATACCGGCGTCGACTGTATCTTCATCTGCAAATATGACGAAAAGTGGAGCGGCACAGAAGTATGTAAGAAAATCAAGCGCGTGAAAGAGAAGCATCATGAAGATAGACATTGTCGTCTTCATTTCTACATTATGATACTTCCTATAGTCTGGATGTATGAAGATCTTCGACGTTTTTGTCTTCTCTCTCTATCCAGCAAAAGTAAATTTTATATTTTGTATCTCCTTTTTTTTTTGCTCTCTATCCAGCAAAAGTAAATTTTATATTTTGTATCCCCCTTTTTTTTTTGCAGAAGTCAGACGAAGATACATGTAAATCCACCAAATGTCAAATTAAATCGAAGAATTTTTGCAAAGATGATGTATTAGAAAACCTTTAATGTCCTTTTCCTTTGGACGTCTGGAAGCGTCTACAAGCGTCCTCAAGTCTTCTGAAACCATTCCATTGGCACAAAAAGAACGCTTCGGACGATTCTGAGAAGGCAAATTCGATTCTTAATTTAAAATCAGAATCAACTCAAGAAGCACTAATCCATTTAAAATCAAATGTAAAAAAAAAAAACTTACTCAAGCGTTTTGACAGCAAAATGTGAAAGATGAACAAAAATATTGTTAAGATGTTCATCGACGTTGGCAAAACATCGATGTTAGATGAAAAAACATCGATGTTCGACGAAAAATTTGTTTAAGCTTTCAATGCTTTTGAAGTATTAAAATCATCGATGTTCAGAAAGCTAAGGCACCAATTACACATGATTATTTGTATAAACGACTTGTTAGATGTTTATTCATGCGAAATAATTTAATATCGATGTTCAGACATTAAAATCATAGATGCTCAGGCACCGTTTACCCATGATGTTTTGTACATACGACTTGTTAGCTGTTCATTCATGCTAAATAATTAAAGATCGATTTCCAAACATTAAAATCAGCGAAATAGAAGAAATCATGGCAAATTGTTCTATATTTTTTTTTATAGAAAATTTGGCCTGGATCTTAAAATTTTGAACTCATCGATGTTATGGAAGAAAATAACGTTCAAGAACAGGTATATAATGAAGGTATTTTGAATTTGTAATGTATTGCATTTTAATGTTGAAAAAAATGTATTAAAAACATCGATGTTAAAAAAAAATCGGTGTTTCCGATTCGATAATTTTTGTCATCGAGATTGGTTCTTCGATGTTGACTTATCGATGTTAACATCGATGATTTTTCAATATCGCTCATCCCTACCACTACATTTTTTTGACGATTCATCAATACAAAGATAAAACGTCAGAATTGAGCAGAAGCATTACAAACTGTTAAATTGGATCATTGTATATATACTCTTATAGTACTATCATGGCTCAAATAATTGCCGCTGCGTATGGTGAGGAGTGTTAGAACTAATGATTTAAGAGACTTTTCAATTTTCGAAGAGATTAAATGAGGAGAAAATTAGAAGAAAATGAAGGCTAAAGACAGAAAAGAAGAATAGAGAAGGCTATACAAATTGTATGAGGTTACAAGGGAGACAAAAAATATCTGTTTTGTTTTGGCTGTCAATTTGTATATAGAATAAAGATGACAAAAAAACAAAAACAATTTGTATGTTCCCAAATGATAATGTAGGAATCATCTGTTTGCGGCGGGCAAGTAGACAGATTTTTTCCATCGGCGATGTAAGAAATGAAGAATGTGTGCATAGGTAAGTATATAGGTAAGTATGATCGGGGGTAGGTTTTGGTTTTATGGGTATTCAATTTTCTTGCCAAATTTCAGTTTTATTTTTATGTATGGGCATAATTTCCTTAGTACTTTTCAGTGGCTAGAAGAAGGAATCTTTATGTGATGTTGAGGTAGGTAAAGTGTTGATAGTTTCATTGTTAGCTAGAAAGAATCCCTATGCGATGTTAAGTGGTTAAGTAGGTTAAGTTATTATATTTGTTATTTTTTGTATTATATAAAAGAAAGAAAAATTACAACAAGCTTAAACTAAAAAATATATACTAAAATTTATTGAATAGCAAATTTTATATAGGGGTGCACTAAGAACGGATTTTTTGAAATTGGTACATTTAATAGGGTTTTAAGGGTAAAAACTGAAATAAAGTCGAAAAACTAACTTCTAAGCCCGTAGTCGTAGAGACTTGATTTTTTTTATTTTAAAGATTAAAACAAAATGGGAAAAAATGGGTACATCTTTTTTTTATTTAAAATCTATAAACCGAGATATAACCGATTTAAGACTGAAAATTGACAAATAGTCGTTACGAAAATACTTAGTAGTTTCCTGGGGGTAGATATTTAGTTATTTTTATTTTAACATATTTTTAAAGATAATGAAAAAAAATTATCCATGTTTAAGGAATTTTTGATAGGATTTTTTTTCATGCCCAAAATGATTTTTGAAAAAGGGTAAATTTGTTTGGTCAAATTTTCAAGGTATTTGATTTTTATCTTTTTAATGGGTTGTTCGAAAAATCTAAAATTTCATTATGTTATAGATATAGGTTTTAGATAGCAATCAAATGGTAAAAATTTTATCTTTCTAACTTATCATTTGACAGATTTATTTAAGAAAGAAAAATTTTAAAATTTGTTTTTTTGTTAATATGTTTTTAGTAAAGAGTCGTACAGGTTTGCAAGTACTAATGAATTATAGCTATTGTATGTTCTATATTCCTACTGTACCGCTGAGCTGAGAAATTAACAATATAATATTGTTAACACATATTACTTAATAACATGTTAGTGTGTGCATGGATTGATTTAGTTTTTTCTTATATTTAATCTCAATAGAATAACTATTAATTTTATACTTCATTTTTTAATCTACCTCCTATATTAGCGTATAATTGACTTCTTAAAATTCATAAAAAATCGGCTCAAATCCATAGAAATGGTCTGCTTTGTCAACAATCGTCAACCAGTGCAAAGCACCGTTATCTCAAATTATTTTTTATTCGATTTTTTTTAATATAAAAAATCATAACTTCATTTCTACTCGGCCGACATTAAAAGTTAAGATCTCAAAATTTAGCTATAGATGTATCTAAATTTGTGTATACAAATTATTGGAGGGGTTTGAAAATTTTCATACTAAAAAAATATATTAAACTCAAAACTTGATGAATTTTTTTTGAATTTCAAAAAACTATATGTGGGTTATTTTATATATGTAAATCTAACGGGAAAAAAACGCCGACCAATTTAGTTAAGAAATTCACAAAAAATCTACATACAGACAAATTTAGAGGCTCCAAAATTGAGAAAATTGATAATCTAAAATTCTGTGTTAAAATTTTTGCAAAATCTTAAAAAAACTCATACTAAAAATGTGATTTAGTGAAAAATCAACTCGATATTTGGTACTTTAAATGTAAAAGTTAGTAAAAAATTGATAAATTTTTAAAAACAAAATCATCACACTTATTACTCTAATCCTCTTTTACTGATTTACTGATTACTGATTATTTCAACAATAGACACGTTAAAATTAGTTTTATTGAATTTTTTACCAACAAAATGCAAAATGGATCATGCTTTTTCAACGAATTTTATTTTTATATTTTCACCATGCCCATCAAATATTTTCAAATTTAAAAATTATAAATTATTAAAATCTAACAAAAAGTTTGATATATAAAACATAACTGTGCATTGCTCACAAAGCTTCACAACATATTTTTAAAAATATTAAAATTTTACATTCTAAATATTTTTTACAGATAAAATCCAGAAAAAAATTGAAAATTATCTGCATAAATTGTTTTTTTTTTTTAATTTATGATTAGATAGCAACACAAATGTAACATGCATGAATTTAAAACAAATGTGGTCTTATAGAAAATTTTATAACAAACAAATTTATAGCGGATGGCTTTATTATAAATTATATACTTCGAAAGCTATAAAGGATAATATCAGAAAAAATTGGTCGTTTTTAACGATTTTTTCACTGTTGCATTTTTCCTGCAGCGCGCACAATTTTTCAAAGCTGCAGTTAGCTACATACTATAACAGCCCCAACAACATATCAAAAATGCAGAACCACATCGGGCTATGCGATTTTATTGTCGAATTTGACTGGCCTATACATCTTTTGAATTGCGGCAACCCTGAGTTTTAACCAAGAGTTTGTAGAAATCCTAGTACTATCATGCTCATATAGGAGAATTATCTGCATTTTGATGTTAATTTCAATGAAATACTAAAGAGAACAAAAATAAAAATAAAACAACATATAAATTAAAAAAAAAAAATATTTTTAGAAAATTCTCTTTGCCAAAACCAAAGCTTTAATTAAAAATTTGGCAGACACCTATCAACTTCTTTTTAATCAGATTTATAAAAACATACTTTGTATTTCAATAGAACGTCACACTGATTTGCTTTTTTTGACTTTCAAACGTTCATATCTGGAGTTCTAAATTTTTGACAATTTTTTTTTTGTTATGTATAACATTTATGTATTTTATAAAATCTATCGACGCAAAAAAAAAAAATCATTTCATTATGACTTACCCTTTAGAAGTTCTCGACCTTTTAATACCCTAATATACCCTAATTAAATTAAAAATTTCAAAAAATCAATTTTCTTTCATATTACATTTTTTATTTCTTTATGGCTTACGATATAAGCTCAATCAGATAATTGAATCAATCAGATAATTAAAGCGTGGCAACCCCATCACGGACCCACTTTTTTACAGGCAACCCATGCGCAAACTGTTTTTTTGGACGCTATCTAAAAACTCTAGTTAGCTTAGTATACATACATACAAATTAGAGAATGCTTACAAATTTTGAAATAAAATATTGTCTTAAGTTTGTTGTAACGATTTTGAACCTTAATTATAATACTGACTGCGGAAGATTTGATGACAGGTGTGTAATTTACTTTTTTTATAATGTTGCGGCCTAAAATCATTTTCCCAGGGGCCCTGCAAATTTAACATCGCACACGCCTCATTTTGGTCTAGCGCCGCCTATGTTGACGGGTCATTTACACACCCTTTTAGTATGAAATTTTTCATCCCTCCTCAAAAATTTGTAAACACAATTTTAGCCACATTTTAGAGCTAACTTTTAAGATCTAAAACCTCTGCGACTTTTTATTAAAAAGATATAATAATAATGTTTACCCTTAGATAAATCTGTCAAATGATAGAAATAAAAATATTAAATATTAATTAAAAATATAAAAATCAGAAACTTTGCAAAAATTGCCAAGCAAAAATGTATGTTTTTTAAAAATCATTTTCGACACGAAATAAAAATCCTATCGAAAATTTCTTAAACATGGATAATTGCTTTATTCATCGTCTATAAAAATATGTAAAAATAAAAAATCTACACCCATGCAACTACTCAGCACTTTTCGAATTGACTATTTTTGAATTTTCATCATTAAAACATTTATAACTGGTTTGCCGTCGGTAGTTGGCATTGGGGTATGGTTTTGCCGTCGGCAAAACGTATATGAGTTTTTTTGTTTTGTTAATCTTTTTTTGATCTTGTTGCATGTTGCGTTGCAACACTATTAAATTTAAGAATTAAAAAAAAATCCTTTTTTAGTGCACTCCTACATAAAATTATTATTATTATAAAATTATAAATTTTAGTATATAATTTTAATACTTATAAATTAAGCTGTAGCGTCATTGGGAAAAGTAATTGTTATTTATAAGTAATTGCTATACATGTTTGTATATAATGGGTGCCTATAATATTGTCAAATGATAATTTTAACCTTCCCATTGGAAGTTATTGTAATTGGTGCGATTTGTTGAACTATTTAAAATACTTAACAAATGATTCTTAACTCAAATATTTAAAAAAAAAAAACATTATATCGATTTCAAATTCTTACCAAAAATGTATACCTATACCATCTAAATAAATAAATAAATCGGGTGGCACAACGGCTCATGAAGAACCAGGGCCTAGTGACTAACAACTCGCAACAACTTTTAGTTTTTAGGTGGACGAGGCTGGGAAGTGATCCCAGACCTCCAGCGTGACAGTCGAACACACTAACCATTACGCTACGGACAACATCTATACCATCTAAGTGTTGTGTAATTTTGAGATTTTTAAAACCACCCTCTAAAAAGCTAAAAATCAAAATGTTTTAATTCGAAAAATTTTTTAACATCAGAATTGAAATTTTGCATATGATTTCTTTCTGATTATGTAATATAGGTATACTCTACCACCCACCACTTAGGTAAATATGTATGTATGTATATGGTTTTCAAGTGCACCAATGGGAAGTTGCTAGTGTGGGTCGACCCCAGACTAATTTTTCAAAAATATTTTTTTTTACCCAAAAAAAAGCTTTTTATTGAAAAAAATTGAGTTTGTTGAATTGAGTTTCAAAATGTTTCTAGGTACCTTCCTATGCATAGGTACCTATTTACGTAGGTACCTACTTACCTACAATTGAAAATAATTTTGTTTATTTTTTTAATACATACCTACCTACCTTACGACCTTACCTATTTTAATTGATAATACCTATGTAGGTACATACATTAAAATAACCTAACGTACCTACCTACTTAGGTATATCAAGTTTTAATTTACCTACCTACATACCTCAATTCAAAATATTTAGGTACCTATGTACCTACCATAACCACCTATTTTCATGCTTTTTTTTTGCAAAAAAAAATTAATTTCTTTAAATACCTACCCAGTATAGCTACCTACTAATTTATAAGAATGTACATACATATCTACCTACATGATACAATATGATCCCAATGGCCAATATATTAACCTTGCAAAATCGTGCAAAAAACCATATACCCATAGACATCAAAAGAAAGCAACAAAAACTCATTGAAAAAAAACTGGA